>CABFOW010000242.1:55257-109381 GCA_902141385.1 Timema californicum
TTGTATAAAAGGTGCTCTGAATGTCCATTCCTAAGAAAAATCAAGATATATGTTGACCCATGATGCTTTGCAACGAGAAACAACTTATTTTTGGTATATTTATTTTCTAGTGACTTGCCACATCTCTAATATGAATGCACCAACAGAGCAAGAACTACACACACGCTATCAATTTAACTAGTTATTTCAAATCGCCTCACAACAGTCCATGAAACTGTCCATTTGTCTCTTTTTGTAGGTTCATGAAAACTGATTGAATCCGTTGGTTATGAAATTGGATTGGATCTCCCAAGAAGATGTTATCGCGCAGAACAGATAAAGTTGAAATTATTTCCAGTCGCGCCGAGCGGACAACGCTGATGAGACTTTGGCTAAATCCTACGATGATTGGCTTTGAGCTCTTCACGTGATCGTGTTTCTGTTATGCGTTGATAAACAAAGTGTGAAGAGACCCGTCACCTTTTTTTTATGTTTTTATCACTCCATCTTAGTACCCTTTAGGGTTATACGCTTAGTTACTAATTATTACAATGATTTTAGGGATAAGGAAGATTATATTTGCGTGTAGTAGAAAACAATTTTGGAAAAAAAAACACTTCATTACATCCAAAAACGATTCGAACCTCGATCTCACCATCATAGGCAGTCTAGTCTACTGCGAGAATAGCGCCTTAGGCTACGCGGGCACAGAAGTGGGTCATAGATTACCTTCTTATGTTGAGGATAGTAAACCCCGTGAAAATTTGGTACCCAACGTTTATACCTGACGCAGTAGTGAGTGTAGTTAAAATGAAAGCTTCTCTAAATTACTCAGTTATTCGTCGAAGACTCGCCCCGGCGTCGCAATAATTTGTCCCGCCATCGCCCGGAGCGGTTACCTACCTTCAACCACTATCTTGAATTTCGATCAGGACTTTCTTTGTTCAAAGACGTTACGAAGAGCAATTCAAAAGTGTGAGAACTCTTTAAAAAGTCTTAAAATCACTTGTAAAATGTACGTTCTTAGGAGGAACTGTCTTCTGTACGACGTCATAAAAGGAAAGTTTGAGTGAAAGAGGAGTTTAGGAAGTAGGAGGATTCAAATATTGGATGATTTGAAGGAAAGAAGAACGTTCTGGGAGCTGAAGGAGGCAGAGGACAGAGCACATTGGCGGTCTAAGTTCACTGACAAAAGGAATGGACCTGTTGGAAGAAAGAACACATAATAATAATAATAATAATAATCAGTTTACATTGATATTTAAGGTGAGGTTGAAAGGAGCAGGTGTCAAGGTAAATACTTTTTCAGTTTTTGTAAAAATTCCAAAGACCAAAGTAAATAAAATAGTTTAGTTTAATTTTATAGTTAAAGTAATATTTCCAATTCTTGAATATTTGTCTTGGACATTGTAGATTAGGACAAATGATGTTCTCCTCTCATTTAAACTGTTTCTATTCAATTGGCACTAAGTTCATGATCCCTTGGAGGGTTAACAAATTATAGAAAAATAAAATAAAATAAAATAAAGGTATATAATACTGAAGCAATATTTGATTTATTTTGTACCAAGAATATTTTTATGAAATAGAAACTATTTTGTTAAAATTTTTATAAAAACTTCAATAATACGGACCTTAGCTCAAGTTCTTTTCCACCCTACCTAAAATAAATGACTTGAATTTGTGTTTTCAATAACATAGTATGGGTGACCTGGCGGTCTAGGACTAAGGTGTCAGACTTCAGTGCTGGGGGTCCGGGGTTCAATCCTCGGTCCCGGCACAGATTTATCTGATTGCCAAACCCTTTATTCACCTCTGCATTACGTGGTGACCCTGGTCAACGCTTTTTCTTTACTTCAAACAGACAGAAAAATAATATGTTCATTTTATTTCTTCCAATCCAGATTTAATAAATTTTAAAATCTATGATAAAAATTTAAAATTCCAGGTTTGAGGTGCACATCTTTGTACACAGAGTCTATTAATTTTAAAATTTGAGACCAATGCGTGCTCAAGAGACAAACTCTTAATTATTTGATTAGTTTTTTAACACCGTATTTTAATACCAGTTTGGGTTATACGCTTTTGTACTAATCACTCTAATGACTTAGGTATTATAAAGGTTATATTTAAAGGAATTGAACTAGCATTTGCGTGGAAGGAAAGTGAAAAACTATTTTAGAATTAAAAACCTCAGTACGTCAGACCTAGATTCTAACCTCAATCTTCCCGTCATCGGCAGTCTAGTTTACTGTGAGAGAAGCGCGTTAGACCATACGACCACCGAAGCTGATTTTAATTTTATTAAAATAGTTGTTAACTTATACATACATGTAGATATCATTTTATTCTAAAGTCGACCTTTGTTCCGCCCCTGCGGGCCAAATGTTGTCAACCCCCGGGTCTTCATTTATACCAGAGTGCTCACTAGGGTGAAAGGGGGAGGGAGTGAATAGGGGGGTGAAGCGAGAGGGGAGCATGATAGTTCGTGTTTCCGAAAGAAAAGTCCCGGGAACAGATTGGAGTTAATTAAAGTCTGCGCAGTCAGGTGGCGTTGAAGTGGCGTCTCGGCGAGTTAAACGAGACTGTCTATTGGGAGTTGAGAGGTGGCGGGGTGGGAAGGGGGTGTAATAGGGCATCTTCTGCAAGAAATTAGAGATAGGGGGAGGCGTCGCGCTAAGCAAACAACGACGCTAGCATAGTGATGAGATATTTACAGAGACATTGCTAGAATGTTTTTAAATATATACATACACGCCTATTATATATTTACATATATTTAGAAGAAAATGTAATCATCTCCAAAAAAAAAGGGATGTCTTAGGGTAGCTACCCACTCTACTCACCCCCTTGCATCATATCCTACTACCCATCCAGGATTGTATCATATATTCCTCCCCTTCACCACATCTTACTACCCATCCGGGATTTTATGATAGCTTCCCCCTTTTCTCTACCCCATGCAACACGTTTTACTACCTAGCTCCATACTTACACTAATGTGGTAGTGTAAAAAGAGGTAGAGCTCAGATAAAGTGCACCCGAATTAGAGTTGAGGGAGAGTGGAAAAAATTTAGTAAGAAACCTCAGTGTACCTGACAGGGATCTAACCTTGATCTCCCCGTCTTCGGTAGTCTAGTCTAACACGAGATTAGCGCGTTAGACCACATGGTCACCGAAGATAGTGACAGTAGTCTGCTTCGTGTAATCAAAGTATTTATTTCGGTATCGTAATGCTTATTACCAAAAAGATGTAACATTATGTTATGTAAACAACACGATGTAGATAATTATAGCAACAGTGAACTATAAAATAGGTCAAAAATATCATTGGAATGTAATTGTTCATAGGTCTGCTGAGTATCTACTACAATCTAACCTATATTTTTCCGTCTAACAAATGTTTTATAAAACGCAATGTTTTTTTAAAGAGATAAAAAAAATTGGAACGCAACTACCACGTTATATGAGAATTTCCTTATGCCTATTCCAGAATTCAAATTGAATTTCAAATATATTTTTTTCAAAATATGTCTTTAGTTTTAAAAATATATTTTATGTTGAATAAATAAGCAACTTTAGGTATTACATATCGTTTTCAAAATGTTTTATTGCAAAACATGTCTAATATTTTTTAGTTCTAAGCTGATAAATTAAGCTATTTTTAGAAAATGTAGTTTTTATTTAACATTTTTGTCATGCCAAAATTAAGGTGGGAGTGTATGGGACGCGAGGAAGGGTGGTGTTTAGCAGTTTTTATATCAATATATTTTTACTATCAAAATAAATAAAATATTTCTCCAGTAGAAACGTAGAGTTTAATTTTCTTCATCTCAAAATTTATTGAATAACTGTCAATGGATGTCCTGGAATTTAATGACAACTTTTTTTTATTCATTTATAAAGTTGCTCATCTAATGTCTCTATATTCATGACATATATTCAAAAAACATATTGAGGGCACCATGTGAAGAAAATTAAACTCTATGTTTCTACTGGAGCAATATTTTATTTATTATTTGTTTAAAAAAGGTTTTGCTATAAAAACTATAAAAACACTGCACTTAAATAGTAGTTCTTATATTACCACCTTAATTTGTGGTGTTTATAACAGAAAAAACAACAATTTGTTCTTGCACAAATGTGTGTTTTGGTATTAGAAATTTATATTGGCAGCTCTTCGTAATTGTCGAATCATGAGTTCCAATTTAGAATATAAATCAAAAGTGACGAATATTCTAAGTAAATTCGTATGGTGACCTATCAGTCTAGGGGTAAGATGTCAGGCTTCTGTGCTGGAGGCCCGGCACAGATTTATCTGATTTCCAAACCATTCCTTCACCTCTGACAAGACGTGTATTAATCACAACTTGTGAATGTGTGGAATACCAGGCTTCCATCTTGGTTCGGATTCCACGTTAAGCTGTAGGTCCTCCATTTCATCTCACAATCACCCTAACATTACACATTAGCGTAAGTGCGTATAACTCGAATGGGTAGTAAGACGCGGTGCTAATAATAATAATTATTATTATTATTATTATTTCAATTCAATTTCCTTTATAATAATTATAATAATAATAATAATAATAATAATAAGTAAATTCGTAAGTTTTCGTGGCTTCTTGGATCCAGAATGATTAATGCAGTTGTGGTTAGAATATAAAAACTTCCGGATAATTTTATATTTTTTATATCTATACTCAACGTCTATTTTTACTTCTTTGAACACACAAAATCTCTTAAAGCGCAAAATAGCTAGACAAAAAGTAAATATTTTTTTTATAAATAGGTTTGCAAATGATGCGTTCCTTGAAAATGTAGACCTTCTACTTTGTCCGTGACTGAAATACGTTATCGTCAAAGAAAGCCGAATTTGGTTCGTTAATTTCGTCACGTCTTGCATGGATGTGCCAAAAATAAATTAAAAACTAGCTTGAGGCTATCGAAAGGCCTTACGAGATAAATTTGAAAAAATAAACTATAAATTTAATTTAAGATCCCAGTATGAAGGGAAAATAAATTATCGTCGATGTTGCACGGATAAAAGTGAGAGTTTTTGATGAGTTATATTCGTTTTAGAAATAAATCCTTTTTTCCTTCAATTGTTTTATATAATTAGATGACATTAAAACTTTTAAACAGTTTTTTTTAGCCCCACATCCTAATATAATTTCAAACTATACGCGAATAAGTAGACCTATATACTAACTACGCTAATGTAATAAGGGATAAGGAAGATTGAATCTGAGAGGAAATGTACCAACATTTGTGTAGAGGGAGAGTGGAAAATCGTTTAGGAAAAATCTTGCTCCAGTACACTCAACCGGGATTCAAATCCCGAGCTCCACGTCATTGTCAGTCTAGTCTATTGCAAAAATGATGCCTTAAGAGTCTTAGATCATTCAACCCCTGAAGCGGGTAAAAAAAAGAATATTAAGGAGAAAAAATATGTAAATAATAAATTATTATTATCAAAATCATCTTAAAGATTATGTGTACAAGATTAGTCAAACGCGGAAAAAGGGCGTCAGTCTCATTTAGTTTGGTATGCCGATAATGGGAGGTCAGGGTTCGAATTTCAGCCGGGTGTGTTAAGGATAACGTTTTATAAACGGTCCACCCCACCACCCCATCTCCACCCACTCTTATTTGGACACGAACACAGATCACGTTCTACCTTTAAAAAATCAAGACTTTTTATTGGGTAAGCTCAATGTTTTCCTGGATACTTTCTTCTTGTGAAATTCACCCCTCCTTAAAAATGACTTTTATTTTGCCTGTTTCATCTTCAACCCTTAGCCCTAATAGGCTAATCTTATTTGAGTGGCCATCTCAAGTAAAAAAAAAGGCATTGGAAACGGGTAGTTTGTATAATATGTAAAAGAGACTTGTTATTACCCTGTGGGGAAACATTTTGGCTTACAACATGCGATGGAGCCTTTATTCCCTCCTTTCTTTGCGCCCTTCGTCATGAACATTTTCTAGAGAGCATTTCGCCCCCTCCCTCCCCTAAAAAAAACCCCCATCAAAAGAGGAAAGAAGGGAGGAAATAAAATGGTTTCGTGTGTCGCTTACCTACTTACATAACGTTAACTAGGAGAATTAGTTGGGATTCTCAAGTGATGGTCTCACTGGGTTTCGCCGTGAAGTTAAGACTCTATAGTCGCGAGAAATCTTCTGTTCTTTTGGAAAACCGTTATGGCCCCCCCGCCTACTTTAAACGGAATTAACCTCACACTGCGGTATTTATTATTGGAATGGCAGTTCTTCGAAGCCACTAGAATCCTCCGAAATTATCTTAAAAATTGAATGTTGTGATCTAGATCTATGTTTATAATTATTTATTTTTCTCCTAGAGAGGCGTCATTTCACGCGAAACTTCCTCAGAAATAAGTCGATTCCAAATGTTATCATTTAAAAAAATTTATTAAAAATAATAAAACATATAATATAAGATTTTTTTTATCCTAAATAGACATATTTATATTTTGCAATTTAGGGGCAGTATTATTGCAGACTTAATAGAAGAAAAAAAGTATCACTAAAATAAATCAAATTGATCGAATATAAACTTATAATTTAATATTATAAACATAGTAATCTCAAATGTTCTTTAATATCTATCAATAATGTCCTAGAATTTGATGAAAACTTTTTATCTTCATATAAAAATGTTCTCATCAAATGCTAATAAGCTTGACAGATATTCAACAACGGTTGATATTACTATCAGGGGCGTCGCATGAAATATATTTGGGGGAGTAGATTGAAATTTCCAATTCTAGGTGTTCCTAAATTAGAAAAATTCTCAGGTTGCTCAACAACAGTTGATATAAATGTTCTCAACGGGAGTTTAAAATGTAACTTTAGTCTTCTTGCAGACTGAGGAAACGGGGATTGGCTATATAGACATTCAGAGTTTACTTTAAATGTGATTCCAGGTGGTAAATGACCCAAATTAATTGTTAAGAGTGGGGACTAAAATTGTAGGTATAGCCTGGTCTTTTAAAATGGCCACTTCATTAACTCCCATCTACCAGTCGGCTTGGATAACTTTGTATTATTTTTATAAGAAGAAATTTTCAGAACCTACAAGCATATATTACTGTGGCAAAAATTGGTAACATTCTAATAAAACATTATGAGCAGGGTCAGGATTTTGATAACCTTAAAAATTGTCAAAAAATTACGTATAAAATGGCCCCTAAAATTATACAAATTTACATTAAATTTACCAATAAGGTGACTTAAAAGTTGAAGAAAGCTCGTAATAAATGCTCACGAGTAAATTAAGGACATTATTTTCAAATATAAACTTGCAAATAAAAAACCTTCAGGAAACTTATCCATTGCCTATCGCTAAAATATAATATTGATTTAGAAATATCTGCTTTATAAATAATATATATCCCCTCTAATTTCTAAACGCAGCCCTAATCAACTTAATTATCGTAGTGTGCCACCAGGAATGTGAATTAGTATTTAAAAATATACTTATTCAACATAAATGTCTTACAATGACTCAAACCAATGAAATATAGCCATAGGATGTTTTATCCTAAATAGACATGTTTATATCTTGCAATTTAGGGGCAGTATTATTGCAGACTTAATAGAAGAAGAAAATTATCCCTAAAATAAATCAAATTGATCGAATATAAACTTATAATTTAATATTCTAAACATAGTAATATCAAAGGTTCTTTAATATCTATCAATAATGTCCTAGAATTTGATGAAAGCTTTTTATCTTCATATAAAAATGTTCTCATCAAATGCTAATATGCTTGACAGAAATTCAACAACGATTGATATTACTATCAGTGGCGTCGCATGAAATATATTTGGGGGAGGAGATTGAAATTTCCAATTATAGGTCTTCCTAAATTAGAAAAATTCTCAGGTTTCTCAACAATAGCTGATATATATTTTCTCAATGGGAGTTTTAAAATGTAACTTTAGACTTCTTGCAGACTGAGGAAACGGGGATTGGCTATATATACATTCAGAGTTTACTTTAAATGTGATTCCAGGTGGAAAATGACCCAAATTAATTGTTAAGAGTGGGTTCTAAAATTGTAGGTATATCCTAGTCTTTTAAAATAACCACTTCATTAATTCCCATCTACCAGTTGGCTTGGATAACTTTGTATTATTTTTATAAGAAGACATTTTCAGAAACTACAAGCATATATTATTGTGGCAAAAATTGGTAACATTTTAATAAAACAATATGAGCAGGGTCAGGATTTTGATAACCTTAAAAATTTTCAAAAAATTACTTATAAAGTGGCACCTAAAATTCTACAAATTTACAAATAAGGTGACTTAAAAGTTGAAGAAAGCTCGTAATGAATGCTCACGAGTAAATTAAGCACATTATTTTCAAATATAAACTTGCAATTAAAAAGCCTCCAAGAAACTTATCCATTGCCTATCGCTAACATATAACATTGATTTAAAAATATCTGCTTTATAAGTAATAGATATCCCCTCTAATTTCTAAACGCAGCCCTAATCAATTTAATTATCGTAGTATGCCACCAGGAATGTGAATTAGTATTTAAAAATATACTTATTCAACATAAATGCCTTACAATGACTCAAACCAATAAAATACAGCCTAAATACTCAACATGAAAAAAAACTATAAAAAAACTTTTCACAACATGAAAACAATTTAGTACACATAAGCATTACCTGTTGTGTACCAAAGAGAAGAGGACATGTCATCAAAATTTGGGATTTGATTATCTGTGTTATTTTATAGGTATTGATAATATTTATCAAAAGGGACAGATGCAAACCACACTTCTTTACTTTTAAATTTGTGAAATTATATCCAGTACCTGAGCAGGTAGTAAGACATGGTGATANTTTCAAAATTAATAGAAACAAATTCTTCTTGGTGTATTAGAAAACTGAAACACAGAAGGATGGTAAATATATCATTAAAATAAATATAAGGGTCTCAAAATTGTAATTGGAACACATTGAAACGAGGTAAAAGGGTGGAGGGGTATTTAAAGAAAAATCAATTCTTTTAGGTGTGATGGAAAGTTTAAATTTGGCAAGAAGGTAGAAGGATCCCTCCAGATAAAAAATAAAAAATAGAAATTTTCCAAATAAAATTGTCGAAATGGATGGGGGGGGGATAAAATATTCAAAACTAATACAAACTACTTCTCTGTAGGGAAAAAAACTAAAGTTTGGCAAACGGGTGCTTAAGTAAAGATTGCGTTGCTAGTGGATTGCGTTTGTTTGTGCACTCAGTTTTTGGAGAAGTTAATATTTTATCTCAAATACTTAATTTGTTTTAATTGATTAGCGATCATGATTGGTTTGTGTCTGCAATAGTTATCTCAGGATTGTACAATGAGGATCTATCAAAAGGTGGGTAGCTGAAAGTTGAATGTTTTAATTTTATATAGTTTTGGTGCTGCTTAGCTCAGGTCAAACTGCTTGTATCATTATATGCTACATATTATAATAGCAGTTTGATCCAAGCTTTTTAAA
Source organism: Timema californicum (assembly GCA_902141385.1). Classification (NCBI taxonomy): domain Eukaryota; kingdom Metazoa; phylum Arthropoda; class Insecta; order Phasmatodea; family Timematidae; genus Timema; species Timema californicum. The sequence continues at coordinate 64,756 of CABFOW010000242.1, forward strand.
TATATATATAAATATTAGCTTTTATAGCCGTCAAATAAGTTCCTTCTTATTAAATTTGAACTGTAGTATATTATACTATTAGAATTATAGGGGTCTAGGGATCAGAGTCCTTGGTTACATATCTAGTGGTATCGGGTTTGATATCTAGCGCTACTAGATTTTATAGGAAGCAGTGGTTCCGGAACGGGCTCCGAATGAAAACTTAGTGGGGTCCGGACTAGAAAACTGAGATTACTGGCCAGTTTCTATTATAAGCTCATTATGTTGACCACATGACATCCTCCATGCGCATAACTTGGAACTAACTTCGCCAGCAGATGGCAGCCACTCGGTCAGTATGCATTGATAGCAGGTTTACCCTATGGAGTACTTTAATAAGAGGTATTTAATCTCTCAACACTTCTTTAATGGTGATACACGCGAACGAGTTCAAGTGTTTTTTAAGTGCTATTGTTGTTTTAAGCTTAGTATAATGTTAGTATTGTTCTAGAGGCTAAAAAAAATGTGCCGTCGTTTGACAAGTAAATGTCATCAGATCATTTTTGGAACTTGAGTTGTAAATTAATGCTGAGAAGCAATGCTACATCAAACACTAAGCCATCACTTAAACAACACTCTGCTTCATTCTTACATACCAGCCTGGTATCTTCAAATGTAGACTTTGTGAACAGATCTAGAAACAAACCAAAAGAGAACTCCATAGCGTCAACCGGCAACTAAGCTATATCACCCAAGCGGCCACTGTCTGTTGGCGAAGGTGGAGCCAACTTATGCGGGACGAAAGTGTCATATGGTCAGTAAAATAAACCCTCTGGCCATTAAGCTCAGTTTCACAGACTAGAGCTGTTACTTTTTCAATCAAGTAGCTCTTCATTTGTTCTCACGAAACTGAGTTTACCCCATTCTTGAACCACAAGGCATCGATCCTGGTACCTCTGGATATATAGCCATTCACTCTGACCACTATACCGCAGAAGTGATCTCTATAGCCAAAAAGGTTTAATAATAAAACAAAATATGTTTGTATAAAAGTTAGATTTCGATTTATTTTCAAAAGTTCTTCATTATATTAAAGAAATAAAGAAAATATGTTATAATATAATGTTTTTAAAATAATTCTAAGATTTTTAATCGAGATTCGTAAATTATGAAATAAAATATTACAATTTTTTTTCAAACATTCCAACCAAAATACCAACAAACATTTCAAACTATTTAAGTGATCAAATGTTTCGTGAATAGAGTTTCCTCTTGTGTAATTATTTTTGTACGTATTTTGCATATTAAAAACACACACACATACAAGTAGGTACACGAATTAGCGATACTAGTTTGTAAGCGGTGGTGTATAGGTTTATTGCAATACTTGGGAACTAGAAAAGCCCTCGTAATTGAATTGCTTTCCAATCTGGACCCCTTTAACCTCACCCCCTTCCTTTCTAAAAAAAAAAATATGCATACACTCGTACTAGCAATGACCACACACGGGTCCCTCGAGACTCTACAATGATCATCACTCTTACCCATAGACCCCCTCCCCCCAATCCCCCTGACATTCCTCCCCCTCCTAAAAATTTCAAAACCTGCCACAAAAAAATATATATTCACCCTAGGGGCTATGTATTGAATATTGACGTATTTCTGCTTCCCTGCTACAGATTATTTCTCGATTAAATATTCTGCAATGTAATACGGAACTTTTTTTGTTTTTTTGAGGAAGGGGAAATATCGTGTTTCGTTTTTTTCAGCCTAAATTTTGCAAGAGGTTATTAGCTATGTCCCACTAAAGGGGTGATATATATATTTTTACACACAAAAAAAGTTCTGGTGATTCGATTTGATTTATTGATTCTCTCTGGATTTACTCATTTGTCTTATAAGTCAATGTATTCAACCACATGTGAAGATTCAGTATAGAAAGAAAATTATCTATATCATATTTAAAACAGGATTACCACAATATCAATTTTTTTTCACACTATGTTACGGAAATCTTACCATCATAATTAAATTCGTTTTAGATTTTTTGTTTATTTATTAATCGCGTTTCACTATTCGTTAAGGTTAAAATAATTTATATTTATTTTTAATCACGTCTTAGTAATTGTACAGGCTATACGCATATAACGCATGATAGGGATGAATAAGGGAAGCATGTTAAAGGCGATCCACCCGCATTTGCGTCGGAGGAGACTAATTAGGAAAAACTACCCTTAGTAGATTCAACCGGGATTCTAAACCTAATCTCCCTGTCTTCAGAAGGCCAGTCTAACACGAGAGTGACGCCTTAGACCATTGAGACACTGAATCGGGTAGTGTATATATATATAAACTACATTAATGTAGGGTTGATTCTGGTGAAGAGAATATTTTAGAAAATAAAAACATTTATTATTTTGTGGTCGACGTTGATATTATTTTGTTATATTATTTAGTTTGTTTGTTTGTTTATTATTTAGTTATATTATTTCATAGGTAGGTCCTATTGATAATATCTATGGAAAGTTAAAGCTGCAGATAGCATATCTTGACGTATGGATACATGACATTGTTTTAGTAGCTCTTATAGCTGTCCAAAAGCTCCTTCCTATCTATATTGGACTTTAATATCGATGAGGAAGATACAATTTAAAGGAAATGTAACCGAACTTTTGTATGTAATATTGGCAAAAATTTCAGGGGATCTGGTAGGTATTTGAACCCTTAACTCAAAGTCATGGGTAACTCAGTCTAAGTGAGCTTGTCATTTAAATTACCTGTCCACCGGCTTGTTTTGATTTGTACTTTATTGAAGAAAATAAAAACCATCGAATATTCTGCAGCAAGATTCATATAAATAAAATGCAGTTACCATCACCTTTGAAAAAAAAAACCTTGCAAAATATGTAATTATTTTTATTTCTAGATTAATCTTATTTAAACATCTTGTCTTACTACCTGTTCATGTTATACGTATAGGCACTAGTTAGGCTAATGAGTTAGTTATGAGTAAGGTTGAATTTAGAGGAAGCGTACCCGCATTTAGGTGGAGGGAGAAAGGAAAATCATTTTAGGTAAAAACCATTTGACCGGGATTTAAACCCCGATCTCCCCGTCATCAACAGTCTATTATATTGCGAGGGTGACGCCTTAGACTATGTGGCCACCGAATCAGGTCAGACCTATCTTAAAAAACTAGTAGGTAAACATGTTATTTATTATTATTTTTTGCGCTGCGTCTCGTTACCCAGCCGGTCTGAAGGATTTAGTCACATTAATGAAATAAAGGATGAGGAAGATAAAATTTAGAAAAAGTGTACCTGCATAAACGCGGTGGACGAGTAGAAAACCATTTTGGATTTTTTTTTTAAATCATCCCTCAGTGCACCAGACCGGGAGACTCGAATCCATATCCCCCTCTCACCGGCAGACCAGACTATGAAGAGTTTGACTTATAGTCCACCTACGCCCACATGGTAACAATTACATACCATTTAGAAATACTGCGAGAGAACAATATCACATCAATTTACTAGCCATTAATTAGCTCCTGCATATATTTTTGGAAGATATTACTCTTTTAGAATGTGGGGAATGCCAGGCCTCCACCGTGGTTTGGATTCCACGTTAAACTGTAGATCCTCCATTTCATCTCACAATCACCCTACCATTACACATTAGCGTAAGTGCGTATAACCCGAATGGGTAGTAAGACGCGGTGCTAATAATAATAATATTACTCTTTAAACTAAATTTAAAAAACCTCATGACTCACTTCAGTGGTCAAATGGTTTAAGGCGTCACTCTCACAAAAAGAATTGACTGTCGATAATGGCCGGGTGTGGGAGGGGGAGGGGGGGTCTGGGTTATAAACACGATCGAGTGTACTGAAGGTGGTTTTTCTTAACTGGTTTTTCATTTTCTCTCCATGCGAATGCGGATAAACTTTATTTGAATATAACCTTCCTCAAGCCTTATACATTAGTGTAATTAGTATCTATGCGTGCAACCTGAACAGGTAGTAAAACGCGGTACAAAGAAAAAAACTTGGCCAGAGAGATAAAGAGAGATCAGGAATTCAATAATGTTGTCTACTTGGAGATTTCAAAGCTGTTTTGCAAGGCGGGTTGCATTTTAACTTGACGCACCTAAGCAGTCTAAGCACTATCACACTTAGACGCCAATGTACGAAATAGAAATATGGTGAATAAAATGACCATTTCAATTCTAAAAGGCGTTTTGTTTATTATTGATAACACTTACCCTCTTCCTCAGACGAGCTATTACAGTCACTATACTATTTGCGCCTTGAAAACATTAACTTACTTTTTAAAATCAACTTTTTTTTTATCCTATCCTAGATATACACATGCTACCATGGACATTTTTAATCTACATCCTGACAGGAAGACTCATAGTAGCCATTTTCTCCACCAAGCAAGATTTATATGTAAAAGAAAGCATATAACCCGAACGGGTAGTAATACGCGGTGCTAATAATAATAATAATAATAATAAATACGTTTACAAAATAAAACTACTTCATTATAAAAATAATAATTTTGTAACAGTGTAGGTATATTTTTTTTAATTAATCGAGAATTAATGGTTTTTGTTTCAAACGTTTTATCTTTAAAACTCGCTGAATAAAACGTAAATTCATTTAAAAGGAAAATCCTATTTTTATCTTTCATGACGACACAGGTAAGAAACATACTTATGGTGGGGATGTAGGAAAGGCCAGAAGAGGCTGCAGTTTTTATATCAAAATATTTTTTACTCTTGTTTTTCCAAAATAAATACATTATTTCTCCATTAGAAACCTATGAGTTTAATTTAATTTTAATGGTGACATCAACAATTGTTGAATATCTGGCATGAGCAAAACGGTATTATATGAGAAACTATATAAATGAAGAGAAAAAGTCTTAATTACATTCAAGAACACCTCTGACAGATATTCAACCAGTGTTGATATCACCATGTAAATAAAATTGAACTCTATGTTTGTATTATTATTATTATTAGCACCGCGTCTTACTACCCGTTCGGGTTGTACGCACTTACGCTAATGTGTAATGGTAGGGTAATTGTGAGATGAAATGGAGGACCCACAGTTTAACGTGGAATCCGAACCACGGTGGAGGCCTGGCATTCCCCACATTCACAAGATGTCTTGTCAGAGGTGAAGGAAGGGTTTGGTAATCAGATAAATCTGTTCTATGTTTGTACTGGTGTAATATTTTATTTATTTTTACCAAAAAAAAGTTTTCATATAAACTGCATAAGCAATGACCTTTCATCGTATTCACTAGATCCCCAACCTAATCTCAATCACTTTATACAGATATATATTTTATCGAGTACTTTGAAAAAATAGAGTGGACCTACTTAAAACTATACAACCCATATTAATCTCAATTCCGATCGTGTAAAGCATAAGTGAGTAACATTCTTGGGGCCCGATCAAAACTTACCAAAGATCTCGCGATTATCAATCGTTTCTATACTCTTTTTTTTTGTTTACTATACATTCCTTATAATCAACCTTCTTAAATATATTTTGTCCCCACTCTTATAAAAAATATCTAGAATAAATAAAATACATATACTTATATTAAACTACTTAATTTTCTTGTAACATTATTGATTACAACCGAACAAGGCTATTTTGGTTGTTCACACTCAAATAACATTTGAAAGTACTTTACATATTTCCCAGTTTAGACCACTCAAAGATCGTCCTTTAATGACGGTGTAGGTTGGGAAGGTTGTATTATAGGAAGTGAACCCGCATTCGCGTGGAGGGAGAGTGGAAAACCATTTAGGAAAAACCACCCCCAGTTCACCCGACCGAGATTCGAACCTCGATCTCCCCGTCCTCAGCAGTAGAGCTCAACACGACAAGCGCGTTAGCACCCTACGCCACCGAGGCGGGTAAGATGAATTATAAGGCCGGGGGAGAGTATGTGGTGTCTCTTCTATATTTAAATACGTTTATAATTTGTTGGCTGGTATAATCAGTCGGTTTGAAAAGTTTACGTTAAATTCCTCAAATAATTTTAAAAACTTTGATAACAAACATTAAGACATTAGACATTAAGTTCAATAGAAATAGTTGAAAATGGCATCTGTACATGAGAATCGATACTGCGAGCTTTATAAATTATAGGCTATACGCCAAACCTAAACACTTTGATCTTTTACGAACAACAGCAAAATACCGATCCCGAGTCACCATTGGATGGGTTTCAATGATAAACGATGAATTCACACATCCATCACATACTCTGGCTTGAAATATGAGTGAATAATGACCCTGGGCCACAGACGAGTAAGAAACAGACACCCAACCTTACGGGGGTTTCGCTGTACTCCTTTTGCCAGATTGAGTCCTTCAACACTGAGCATCGCTAGTGTCACTGCTGGCTGATGAAAGGACTAACCGCAGCGATCCTAGTGTTGAAGGATTCAAGCTGCCAAATGGAGCTTAAACATCTTAACCTGAAAATTGAGTGTCGGGGTATATTATTTGTCTGTGCTCTGGGTATGGGACTTCTCCTGAGTAGCTCTATGTTTAGAGCATTGGCGTGCTAAGCTGGCGTTTGATTTCCATCCATAGGTGATTTTTCACTTTAAAGAATATGAAATTTAGACGCGGCCATAATCGTACTTAATGACTATAATAACTGGCCTCGTGGAGTAATGGTCAGTGCACCTCACTAAGAGCAGTTCTGGGTTCTATTCCCGACTGGTAGCTTGGGTATTTTTCCCAAAAGAGGAATTAGCACATCGGTCGCCAGGTTTTGGTTAATTAAGCTCAAGTTAGGTTTAAGAGTCTCCACTGGTTCCACATCTTCATACTATCACCATCATCTCATCTCAACGGGATATGGAAAGAGCTTCCACGGAAAAGGATGTACGATTAGTATCTTACATTCAGACGTCCCCTGTGCATCAGTACATTAGTACTGGATAATCTTTCTATGAGCTGAACTACGGATGACATAGCCCAGATGCGCAATATTATATTATTACAACTACAATAGCTTTGGCATTTAATCTATAATGATGTGTGCATTCGTAACAGTTGTCATTGTACTATTGGCAGCATAAACCCTTCCTGAATCAAAGGTGACCGCGTTATCTGATAGCTCGCGATTTAGATTGATCGCTCAGATGTAGTTGACAATTTCCGATTAATAAATAATTACTTTGAGCACAGGAATAGTCCTAGATATCTCAACATTAGGAATAATAACACGCTAAGTCAAACATACCGGGTTCAATTTCCGTGTATAGATGCAATTTTTCACTATATTTTAATTTAAATGAAAAATTATGCTTTATGTTTTTTATCCCTAGGTGTACTCTATTAGTTCTCACTTGCACCGCTCCTCTCAGTCATGCATGAGCCATCAGACGGCCGACATGAAGACCTCAATCTCGCTATGGACGCCGATGTTGCTGGACCTAAGCAGGGTGCACACCTCCTCAGGGTCAAACCCGAGATAACCGTGAAACTCACCAGGGGGAGAAAGAACCCGTCCACCCGAGAGAGGAGGAGATCCCTCGTGTCCGTACAGCTCTGCTTCTTCCCTTCTAGGTACACGAGGACAGCGGCGTCTTCTGTGAACACCTCATCCTGGAGGAAGCTCCAGCACTGCTTCTCGAGATCCCCGATGCCCAAAAACTGGGACACTTTGAGTATCTCGAAAATGTTGTCCATCCCGATGGCACTGGACGCGTCACCTTCATCCAACATCCAGGTATAGACGAAGTATAAATTATCAGGAGACACCTTCTCTTCCGGTAGACTCGTCGCGCTCCCCGTGACTTGACTGAAGTAAGACGAGTAGCTCTTCAGGACGATGTGGTTGCAGCCAAACTGTACCGACGCGATGGTGACGATAAAGTCCGGAGTCTGGCAGTTGGAGAATTGGTCATACACGAGTCTTTCGAACAATGGATTGGGCGTCAGAGTCACTTCAGACCAATCTTTTGGCGTGCTCGTAGGTACCCAACTTGTAGAAGTCCGCCTCAACCTCGTAGTTTTTGTCAGCGGTCTCCTCTCTGCTTCCGCGCTTGGAGTCATTTTGTGGTTTGCTTCCGGGCTTGGAGTCATTTGGTGGTTTGCTTCCGGGATTGGAGTCGTTTTGTGGTTTGCTTCCGGGATTGCAGTTGTTTGGTGGTTTTATTCCGAGTTTGGAGTCGTTTGATAGTTTTCTTCCGGGCTTGGAAGTCATTTTGTGGTTTTCTTCCGGGCTTGGAGTCGTTTGGTGGTTTGATTACGGGCTTGGTGTCGTTTGGTGGTTTGCTTCCAGTAATGCTGTCGTTCGGTGGTTTGCTTACGGGCCTAGTGTCATTTGGTGGTTTGCTTACGGGTTTGGAGTCGCTTTGTGGTTTGCTTCCGGGATTGCAAATGTTGGGTAGTTTGATTCTGGGCTTGTAGAAGTTTGGTGGGAAGTAGGCAATGATGCCTTCAGAGCATTTCCGCGCAACTTCTGGGACTACGTTCCGGGAGTCGCGCCCCTCCACGCGAGGGGAACAAACCTTTGGATTGTCCACCCGCGGGTCTACCCTGAACGATATGTTCGTACATTTATGAGTCTCAAAGACGATATTCACGTCGTCAAATTCTGGTGAAGACCCAACAGAGATGTTTTCTTCGTCTTCCTCAGGGATCGTGCTTAGTTGTATCGATGATGGCGCTGCAGTTCTCTTTTCTTTGGAGAAAGCTTCATCATCTGATTCATCGACCTCTGTCACGTACGTTGTTTCTTCACTATTTTCAGTAAAATCTTCTGTATCCCTTGATTTTAGCTCATGTATTTTGTCTACGATCGCCTCTTCCCCTTTGGGTTTACCTACGTCCTTTTTACACGCGTGATACGCGACGTAGAGTCTCACCAAAATTGATCTTTCAGTGGCTATTCGGCTTCTTGCTAGTCGATCTTGTATCTCCATAAATGACAAAAGAGGTCTATACTTACCTGTTTCAACCATATATGAAAAAAAATGTACAAAACTTGGTGATATATTAAGGAAAGATTTTTTTTAATCCATACCCCGTTTTACTAGAGCCCGATTTTCATAAAGACTTTGAGAAAATACTAGCTTTTTTTGCAGCAATTTAACATATTTTATTAATGTTCTATTTTACAGGTATTAATAATATTTCTGCTGCCGATGACGGGGAGATCGGGGATCAAATCTTGGCCGGATGTATTGAGGGTGTTTTTACCTAAATTGTTTTCCACTCTCCTCCCAAGAAAATTCAGGCACACTTCTTCTAAATAAAGCCTTCCCAATCCCTAAAACTCTTAGCATAATTAGTACATAGTCGAAGACTATATAACCCAAAGGGGTAGTAAGACGCGTGTGCTAAAAGAAATGATCAAATAACAGTTTCGTTTCATATGACTTGACGTATGTATACGTGAAAGTAGATCTAACAGCCTGTCTTTTTTAGTACCGCGTCTTACTACCCGCCCGGGTTTTACACTTATGTACTAATTACGCTAATGGTTTTAGGGATTATAAAGGTTATATTTAGAGCAAGTGTACCCGCATTTACATGGAGGGAGTGTGGAAAACCATTTTGGGGAACACCCAACCGAGATCCTAACCTCGATTTTCCCATTATCGGACGTCTAGTCAACTTCTAAAGTAGCACGTTAGACCACAAGGGTACCGAAGTGGATAAGTAGCTTTTCTAGCTGTCAGATAAGGCTCTTCGTATGAAAATTGGACTACCTTTATGGTCCATAAACATAATTATTTAGGGTACACCAATGAAATAGGTATTAAAAAGTGAACGTTGGGAGAAAATTTAGCTACATTTTCGTAAATATAGAATAAAAAAACATTTAGAAAAAAGATACCCACGTACACCCAGCAAGATTTGGTAAATTCGACCTACAAACTAGATCAAATGATGTTGACGCCTAAAAAATGGGAAAATAACATTAATTCAAAGTTAGGCAACAATACATAATATCTATCTAGCCTCGCGACTACTAGACTTAGACCTGAAAAGCATTTGCATAGTTATATAATAGCTAACTATATCAAAGTCTAGTAAGTCCTAGTTTAAAGAGTTATTACGATGGTAGTTAAATGAGCTAGCTAGCACGAGTTAACTCCATAGAGAGTTACTAAAATAAACACAAAGATTAATCTCCTAGAAGAGGAACTATCATTTTACAAATACTCGTAGTAAATGGCGAGCTACCAGGAATATAGGCTGTTAAAATATTAGGGCCAGTTTATTCCCAGTTAGTACTGCCTGGACATTCAATAGTATATTTATAATTCCACCCTATCTATGGCACACTATAACTAGTGCAAACAATAAATATATTAACTAATACAACAGACACCTTAAGGGGGCCGGAGACTATGCACTATCCCCGCGGGCCACTACTAAGAGCTAGTAGTGCTCCCACAGGTTGCGCAATGGAAAAAGGTACCCTAAAGAGAAATAATAGGGACTGGTATCCGTCACAGACCTAATTAAGTCATTGAACAAAGCGTTAGATAACCTGATTGCCACCATTAAGTGATCCTAAGCATGGCATTGCAGTTTAGGGAGTAATGACTTTTCTCTAATATATAATACTATGTCTTATGGACATAGAAAAAGAGCATTAAGACTAACACTAACCCGCCTCGGTGGCGTAGTTGGCTAACGCGCTTGTCGTGTTGAGCCCGACTGCTGAGGACGGGGAGATCGAGGTTCAAATCTCGGTCGGGTGAACTGGGGTGGTTTTTCCTATAAAGGTTTTCCACTCTCCCTCCACGCAAATGCGGGTTCACTTCCTCTAATTCAACCTTACCAACTCCTAATCCAATAGAGTAATTAGTACTTAAAGCGTATAACCCGAACGGGTAGTAAGACGCGGTGCTAAAAAGACTAACACTGAAAACTATGACTTATGGGCATAGAAAAATAAGTCAGAAACTCTTATACAAAAAACTATGTCTTAAGGACATAGTAAAGAGTACTAACTACTAATACTAACGTTCTTTCCTAAAACAAATACTCATAGTGACTGCCATAGCTACTTTTGCAAAGTGGAGGTGAGACCGACGCCTCGCACATCGTGATCACCAGTTGCTTTGTCCGCCAATGTAGGATGACGTCCAAGAAGTTCCTCCGTCGAATTGATATAATAGAATACAAGATGTGATCACACATCACATAACACAAGCATGCTCTGATGCTCCCTGAAGGGGAGCGAGTTCCAGCACCGTGCTCACACCGTGGTCACACCATGTGACTTCGGAATCTAACAAACAGGTTGTCGCTTTCGCGAAGTTCTGGAACAAAGATATATATATTAATATTGGTGAGGGAAAACGGAAATTATGTTGGGGAGCCGAATAAGGGTTTTCAGAGTCACGTGCTGAGCCACTACCCCATGGGGGTGCTGGGTGAGAGCCTCCCAAGCCACTGTTGACACATCTCGCTTATCCGAGCAGGGCTTTGGGACGTCGATGACACCCTCCAGGGTCAATGGCGTAATTCCCAAGCCCCTGGATAAGAGGACTGGTGGCACCGGGAGGTATGTCCTAGAAGGACTGCGCCAGCTTCCGGAAGTGGTCCTTGATGATAGGCAAAATGTGAAGCGAGGGATGACTGTTTTATACAGACAGAACTGACGTCTTAGGGGAGGATTTCCACCTGGACACAAAAAGGGGAAGTAAATTGCAGAATCGCGGCGAACGACAACTAGCGGTCGAAGACTGCGCGGTGAACACAGAGAAGCAGCTCTGTCATTTCATCGAAGTGGGACCTCCGAATGAGATGTCGTTCTGTTGATCCTCCAGCAACAGTCAGCTGGGGCATTTTCCTGAAGTTTGGACTTTTCTCGGCAAAATGAATTCACCGTGAATTAATATCTGCCACACATTATTAGAATATATTAGTTCTTGTATTCATCGTGTTAATCATATATATGGTATTTTGAGTGTACATGTTAAACAGGACGTTTAACACGCTGCATACCGAACGGGTAGTGTTAAAAACACGCAGTGTTAAAAAAAATTGAAAAATTCTTTGTTTTAGGTCTTCAAGATGAGTTAGTGTTTTATATTTGGTACTTCACAAAAAGGAAAGCTGAATGTACAATGATAATACACCTGACTGACTTAAGATTCCATAGATCAATGACGCACCACCTTTTTGTGGATGCGACCCCAATGAAGTGTTATTTTATTTAGAAGACCATATGCCACCATGTAAATAAAATAAACATTTTCCTCCAACTTCTTTTGCTTATACTTTGAGTTTACGATTAAATTTGTATCTTCATGCAATCAAATGTTTATAGAAGATGTCAATTTATTGCAGACATAATTTTCTAACAAGATAGCAAAAGCTGCATCTTATCTTAAAGGGGTTTTACGTATCTTCCATGATCTATGTAATCCATAAAAAAATAAAATTAATTACTCTTTTATGGCTTGGGACCCCAAATGGGGTCGCGATCCCAAGCCACGTTACAGCAGAATTCACAGAGTTTTATTTTCCAATGAGTGTTTTTCCTTATTAATCCCAGGCGAAAAGTAGGTCAAAACTACTAATCTCCAGTGATATCATTATGAATGACCAGATATTTAATTTATAGGAACAAGATGAAAATGGTTAATTTTTACTTATATGTTCCAGAGTTTGCCTGGAGAGAAAGAGAGAAAACCAGAAGGCGGAAGAAATTTATCTCCTAGTAGAGTTGATTGGAAATCAGAAGACTAGAAACTTTTGGTAGATTAAATAGCAAAATTATTATATTTGCTATTTAGGGTTACAGCCGCATCTAGATATCATATTCTTTCAATTGAAAAAAAATGACACCTGGACACGGGAATAGAACCCCGGGACCTTCAGCTTAGAGTGCCAATGCTTTTTCCATTGAGATATCCAGGAATTTTCCTGTTCTCAATGTCGTTCTTCACTAATATTTTAAGGCAGAGTCTGTGATAGACGTGTAAGATAGTCATTTAATCAACGGATATCAGAAATATAGCCAAGGTTACTATTGGTCGTCATATTTTCAACATATAGGTCCTAATTAAATATTTCTACTGGTCTAAGGAGATGAAATAAGAAATTTATAGAAAATGTACCCGCATTTGTGTGGACGGATAATAGAAAACTAGTTGACCTGGCGGTCTAGAGGTAAGGTGTTGGACTTCTGTGCTGGGGGTCCAGGGTTCAATCCTAGGTCCTGGCACAGATTTATCTGATTGCCAAACCCTTGCTTCACCTCTGACAAGACGTGTATTAATCACAACTTGTGAATGTGGGGAATGCCAGGCCTCCACCATGGTTCGGATTCCACGTTAAATTGTTGGTCCTCCATTTCATCTCACAATCATACACATTAGCGTAAGTGCGTATAAACCGAACGGGTAGTAAGACGCGGTGCTAATAATCCCACTTGCCCACCGATCAGGTTAACTAACATTTACAAGAATAAATTATAGTATAATTGTTATTTCCCCCACCCCCAACCCTAAAAACTCTTTAGGTTGTGAATGTTTGTTCGACCTTCAACTCGGATGTTCTGGCAAAGTATAGTAATGAAGACATATCAGGTAACATTACCCCTCACAGCCCCTTCATTCCCCCCCCCCAACCACCTCTAGCTGTCAACGCTAACATGACCCAGAAGCCTAACCTAAAACCACCCACATACAAGATAGTCTACCGGATGACAAGGAAAGCTTCTCTGTCTATAAACGTCACGTTACCATATACAACGTTGTTTGGTTTTTTTTAGCACCGTGTCTTACTGCCCGTTCGAGTTATAGGCGTATGTACTAATTACGCTAATGGTTTTAGGGATTAGGATTGAAATATTCAGAAGAAATGTACCCACATATGAATGGAGGGAGAGTGAAAAAAATTTTGGAAAAATCACCCTTAGTACACCCGACTGGTAATCGAACCTCAATATTCTAATTGACAGTATAGTTTAACACGAGAGTAGAGCGTTAGACCATGCGGCCACCGAAGCTGGTCCGTTATTGTTAATTCTTCATAACAAAGTAATAATAAAGTGTCCTGCTCATTTGTGATTGTTGTATGTTAATGTATTCACAGAATAATGATTTAGTGATTGCTCAATACTAATCATATGGGAATTTAGAGAGACAAAATTAAGTGGAATAGTTGATAGTTGATTATGTTAAATAGGTTTTTTAAATACATATACCTAGTTTTGTTTAGTCAGTATTTTATTTATATTATTAGTATTCATTTATAAGTATTGATATTAAAAGCAACATCCACATTTCACATCACCTATTATGAAAATGGTTTTAGTAACTTATAATACTCGCTTAGGTGGCCGCATGGTCTAACGCGCTACTCTTATGATAAACTAGACTACTACCGACGGCAGGGAAATAAAGGTTCGAATCTCGGTCGGGTGTATCGAGGATGTTTTTTTCACTCTCCTTACGCACAAAAGTGGGTACATTTCCTCGAAATATTACATTCCTTATCCCTAAAACCATTGGAGTAATTAGTACAATCCAAACGGGAAGTAAGATGAGGTGCTAAAAAAAATTATGAAAAATAAAACTTTTGTAACTGTCAAAAAAATTGTCTTCCTATCTGAATCTGAATCTGTGCTGGGGATCCGGGGTTCAATCCTCGGTCCCGGCACAGATTTATCTGATTACTAAACCCTTCCTTCACCTCTGGCAAGACATCTTGTGAATGTGGGGAATGCCAGGCCTCCACCGTGGTTCGGATTCCACGTTAAACTGTAGATCCTACATTTCATCTCACAATCACCCTACCATTACACATTAGCGTAAGTGCGTATAATCCGAACGGGTAGTAAGACGAGGCGCTAATAATAATAATAATACGGAATAGAGGGGGTTGAAAGGGATGAACTCGGGCTTTCTGTCTTCTGGAGGTGACCTTTGACCTCGAGGTCGTGTGCTGAGTGTTCCCTTGTAAACCACCACTTGGCTTGGTCCATCAGGGGTTGCCGGTCAACGTGGGCGGTCGGCTCCTTGCCCCTTACTCCCCCTCCCCCTTTCAATCTCTTTTACAGGGTTTCTGTGCACTTTGCACCCTTCCCCCCTTCGGGACCAATAGCACATCTGAAAAATATCAACCGTCTTGAGAGGGCGCCAGTCACTTCGTTGCCATGGGTTTTTTTGTGTTTGTTTTTTTAAACCAAAGTATTCCGTCCGTCTTGGTTAACATTATTTTTAATACGATTCTAAGGCTTCCGACAAGTGTAAGTATTTCTGTCTCGAGATTATTTTACGTAAAAGAGGTTAGATGGGTGGGAACACAAGCTAAACCCAATATCATCACTGAGGTAACTGCAGGTCTTATGGAGAAAAGCTTTATCTTCGCTCTCTCAGTTAACTGTTGCCAAATCTCCTCGCTCTAAGTTATGTCGGAAGGTGGTGTGCTGGGGTGAGGAGGAGCTATTGGCAACCTCGACTAACCGGCGTTGCCAAACTTGTCTTATATTTGAGGGGAGAATGATCTCATGAAAACGAGAGAATGACAACGCTGTTTCCTAATAGCAAACATGATGATATCCAGTGTGGGCCCACGAATTACAAGTACCTTGAGGGTGCAACATGGAAGGGCAATGAGACGCATTGTAGACTTTAGAAATCCCACATTATTCCAGAAGTTGTTTGATATATTATTATTATTGTTTTCAACAAAATGTGGACAATTATCAGCCATTCTGAGTTGGTTAAAAAAGAAAAGAAAAGAGATCGACGACACTTCACGCGAAAATATGTACTTCTGAGAATAAAGCAAAAGGTTAGAAACATAAAGTTAGCCGTCCTCTATCAAATGAAGTCATGTTTTCATAGTCATTACAGAACATTTTAGAATAATTTGGGATTGTCCTATTGGGTTTAATATACGTTATCACATTTTTTTTTAAAACAAGTTACACTTGAAATTTAAACTTTTTAACTAATCAGAGCTTTTGCCAACACTTTGGTGAAAACAATCTTATAAAATATCAAAATACTTCATAAATTATCCGATATTTCTAAACGTCTGCAACGCATCTCAATGCTCTCTCATTATGGCACGCTTAAGAAAAGATGTGATTTTTTTTTAGCACCGCATTCTACTACCTGTTTGGGTTGTACGTTTATGTAAGAATTAAACCCATGGTTTTAGGGATTAGGAAGAATATATTTATAGAAACAATACTCATATTTGCGTAGAGGGAAAGTGGAAAACCCTTATGAGGAAAATCACCCTCAGTACACCCAATAGGGATTCAAACCCAATGTCCCCGTCATCGGCATTCCAGTATGTGGTAAGAATGACGACTTAAATCATGCTGTCACCAAAGTGGTTCTAGATACATTAGATAAAATCTCATATACTCATACATCAAGTCATGTGATATGATCTACCACTGTCACTTATGATAGAGATAAACAATACCTACCGATACAATAGCACCAATATTATGATTATTATTATTATTAGCACCACGTCTTAATACTCGGTCGTGTTATACACACTTACACAAATGTGAAATAGTAGGTTGATTGCGAGATGAAATGAAGGACCTACAGTTTAACGTGGGATCCGAACCGCGGCGGAGGCCTGGCATTCCCCACATTCACAAGTTGTGATTAATACACGACTTGTCAGAGGTGAAAGAAAGGTTTAGTAATCAGATAAATCTGTGCTGGGGACAGAGGATTGAACCCTGGACCTCTGGCACAGAAGTCTGATACATTACCCTTATACCGCCAGGTCACCAATATAGCACTAATAAAATTTAAATTGTGACCTATGTTGATCGCAAAAAAAATTGTCTAATGGGCCCTTTCCATGAAAATTGGAATGTGTATTTATTATTATTAATTTTGATGAAGAGATTCAAATTCAAATCAAAAGTTTGTTTTTAGTATCATAGTATTATATTTATCAACCAAATGATACAAATGTAATCATAATTTTCTAGGAGATAACTTTAATAATCTTTCCAGATAACTCAATGAAACTTTTTTAAATGTGTGAGTGAATCTTTCAAAAAATGTGTTGAAACTTTGAAAACTGTATTATTTAGTAGTTCCTGATAAAATGCACCTATTTTGTTTTTATTTATTCATGAATTTTAAATTTACTATATTTTTAGATCTAAGAAAGTATGAATAAAATAAATCCAGGTCTATCAGAAACAAAGCTGTAGTTTTGAATTATAGTGAGGAAAATGGTGGCGAATTAAAAACTTTTATTTTAATAAAAAGTCCAACTTTTTGCAAAATACTCGGAAATGAAAAATTGTTAATCAAAGATGACAATCGTGCCAAATATGAAATATTATTGATGTGACAGCAACAGATTTGTTTCCTATTTTTAAAACTAGAGTTCAGTAATAAACAATACATGATGCTACTACCTATGTGAGAAAAATGTAACTATGTTAATAAAGTTTAATTGGAAATGGAGTCAAGAAATAATTGTGAGCGGCAAATTTAAATTTGAACGCACAGGATGACTTATTTTATTATTATTATTATTTGAGGTATTTAATGTGCACTTGCCGAACAAATGGATTATATCAGCACATGACTTATAAATTAACTTAACTAGAACCAAAACCGGAACCAACACAACATTTAGCCCCGGAAATTAATGTGTCACTTTTAAAGGGGAAACCCACATATTAATGATGATAAATTTTTCGGCTATGCCAAAAACCGAACCCGGGACCCTTAGCTCAGTGGATAGATATGCCACAGACTGAGCTATGGTGTCAGACCACATCCCAACTATCGTTAAGTTTAGGAAGGAGTGTAAGGAACATGTGAAAAGGAAAGTATTTTTGCCGTTATTAGTTTTGACGAAAATAAATAAAATACATCTCCAAATAGAAATATATGTTTTAATTTTATTCACATTGTGATATCAAGAGTTTATTGAATATCTATCATGAGCAAAGCAGCATTAGATTACAAACTTTTCAAATGAAGAGGAAAAGTTGTCATTAAAATCCAGGACATCCTTGACAGATATTCAACAACTGTTAATATCGCCATGTAAAGAAAACTAAACTACTGGAAAAATAACATATTTATTTTGACAAAAACGGTAAAAACACCGACCCTTCCTCATGTCCCTTACAACCCCACATTAAGCCTTATCTAAGTAGATCATATAAATTTCTACATTCTATTTCTCACCAAATCATTGCATTTAACACCCCAACCATTTTTGTTTGAGGAGGCCAAGTTAAGCATATGATTAAGATTAAGTATTTCTTACTACCAATATAAATGTTTTGTACCATAACAGATTTGTCAGGAATAAAATATGTTGGTGAGGGTAGGTTAGGCATAAGCATTTGGGTTTTTTATGCAAATATATAAATTTCTTAATGTTATCAATTTTTACCATTTTAATCTGGTAAAAAGTGTAGGAGTTGAGCTGAGTAGCCCCCTGTTCCCAAACAAAGATCTTGATTTTTCTCAGCACATATAATTGAATAGCTTACCCCTTTTTATGGCTTAATAAATTTACAAAATAAAACAGAATTAATATGAGAAAAAGGGGGTGAGGCTAAACAAGTAAAGCATAGTTCCCCTGTCCCAATCAACATATTATGTTCTAAAACCATGAATGTTTTGTTTCTAACCCAATCAGTTTAGATAGAAAAAAATATAAATAACAATAAGTGATGATGCCAAACTAAAACATAAACGTGGAAGAACATTTTTTAATTCCTGGTTTTGGACTGCCTTTCTTTACTCCAAAAAAGGGTAGTGTGATAAATACTCCAGCTTAAATAATATAACTTCCTTAAAGTGATAAACCTCATCTTGTCTAGTTTTCTGGTAGCATGGGAGCTGGGTTTGAGCCTCAAACAGTAGGAGGGTAGTTTTCCTTTATTATTTAATAATTCTTTTAGCTTTATAATCCTTACCCCATGAGTGTGAATATGAGGTTAGATTGGGCGGGTAATAAGATGTAGTACAGACCAATAAATAATAAAAGGGATTTTTTTACAGTGTCCTACCACCTGTTCAGGCAGGCTATACAAGTTTCTGGTAATTACTCTAATGGGGTAGGGATGAGGAAGGAAGAATTTTAGAGGTAATCTTTCCGAATTTTCATGGAAGGAAAGGGGGTAAACCCTTTAGGAAAAACCACCCTGAGTAGACACAACTGTGATTCAAACCCTGGTATACCCTAAATCAGCAGGTCAGTGTGATGCCTTAAGCCAGAGATGCCCATCCTGCCGCACACATTCTTCAGTTTGCGTTTAGGTACTATACTGACTGCTATGTACTGAGCTATCTTCCTTTTTTTGTTTCTAGTGATTCACTTGCCAATAGTGTTGTTTTATTAAAGGCTCTAAGTAAGCCATCAACTTCCAAAAGGAAGTACAAAGATGATATTACTCTTCAAAAGATTAATAGTGAACGAGAAGAAGCATTTTTATTTACAAAGGGAAGCTCATCTAAGCCTGTGTACTTTATTTGTGAGATGTAGGTCGCAGTTCCCAAAAAGTAAAATTTAAACTGATACCTCAAAAAGATGCATCCAGACGTGAACATCTAATATATGATTGACTCAAAATTAAGAACAGAATTTTTAAATAAAAAGAAAATAATTTCTTACTGGGCAACAAATGTGTTTAATGAAAAATAAAGTGCTCAGCTGACAACAATGGTCAAAGCATCGTATGAAAGCCCGTCTCATCATGGCTAAAAAAAAATACTCAAAAGGGGATAAAATAAAAACAAGCCTTTTGGTCTTTTCAAAAGCAACTGTAGATCCTAATTTCATAAAAATTGTAAACGACGTTGCACTTACAAGAAATACAGTTATGTGGCAGATTGATGAGATGTCTGATGATGTTGGCAAAAAGATACAGTATTATTTTGTATCAGCATATGTAAATACTTTTCCATCGACCTGGATGATTGCTGTGGTATAAGTGACACTGCACTTTGTGTGTGTGTTTTGTCTAAACAAACAAATTGATGTTACTGAAGAGCTTCTTGACTTGCGCCAGTTAATTTCATGTAGAGAGGATTTTGTACAGAAATATAGTTTTTTTTAACACAACAGTTTAGAAAGGGCTAAATTAGACAGTGTCTGGCAATGACAGGAAAAATAAAAGATTTTCTGTTGTTTTGTTGAAAGGTTATTTTGAACCACAAAGTTTTTAAATACCACTAGATTATCCATCAGAAACCCTATGTGCCAAACACA
This sequence comes from Timema californicum, assembly GCA_902141385.1. NCBI lineage: Eukaryota > Metazoa > Arthropoda > Insecta > Phasmatodea > Timematidae > Timema > Timema californicum. Next base: position 84,977 of record CABFOW010000242.1, read on the forward strand.
TGAAATTCTCTTCTGTACTCAATCCAGTGGTGAAATGTATCAAAAAGATCCGAGCTCGAGCACTCAACAGAAGTGAATTCCGCTAACTCCTCGAAATAGAATCAGAAGACAAGCAACTTGATGAACTTCTGCTTCATTGTAGTGTCCATTGGCTATCACAGAGAAAGGGGTTTGAGAGCACTTAAAGGCTAATGTTTCAAAGTTTTTGGAAGAAACCAGGTAACTACCTGATGATTGTACACTTTTAAAGAGTGAAGATTGGCTTAGAGACTTAGCTTTTCTTACGGACATCATGGACTGCTTTAACAACTTGAATCTGCATATGCAAGGTAAAAACAACCTTCTTACAAAGCTATTCAGCTAAGTTCAGGTTTATAAATTAAAGAACATTCTGCTGGGTCATAATCTTTCTTAGAATGAACTCCCCGAGCAGTGGCGGCTCGTGTATAGGCACTGCGGAACTGCAGCATCCCCTATTTCCACTTGATATTATCGATACCATTTAATATAATAAATTCTTTTTTCTTTAATTCTTTATTTATTTTCTAGTACTATATATATTCCTTAAGCTTGATGTCAGTACTTCAGTAGCCATCCCCCAGTTAATGAAAAAGATACAAAAATCTTTGTATAGTAAACTGTGCGCTTTACAGTGCCAGTGACGTGGTGTTTGACTGTTGTGCGCATGCACACATAGGAGGGGTTGGGGAGGAAGGCTGGACTGCCACGTAGAGAAAGCACTGTTGCTCTCGCAGTGCCGGCTCTGGCGTGATGGTGGAGGAAGTTTGTTTTTTTACTCAGTGTATGTTGTAATTAAAAACCATGTACCATATTCTTGAATGTGATAAAGTGTAGAAAAGTGCAGAATTAGATTATTATTCTGCTTCCAGCTATTCTATTTGATTCATTTTTTTTCGGTTCTTTTATTTAACAGAAAGACTAAATGTACTTGCAGTACTTTCAATGGAGACAAATTTCCTCAATCGTCATCGAGAGCTCAAGGAGGTTATTATTGAACTTTTTGCGCAAATTAAAACAAGAAGAATGGTTTTCATTTTTAAATGTATAGATCAAGAACTGAAACAATTTAAGTTAAAGTAGGTAAAAAAGTTGGGGTTTTTTTGTTAAGATGTTATCAATTTCCTGAATAAATTTTCTTTTTATACATGGTTTTCCCCCCCTTTTATACAATTTTAAAATAAAGGCTAAAAGTTTTCTGGAGCAGCACCCCCATTAATTTTAACTAAAAGCCGCCACCATCTCAGAGTCTCCTTGGATGCAAAAACTATCCAACACTGAATTTAGTGAGCTTCCGGGCTTTGATAATTACACACATTATTTTTGATTTGAAAAACTCTTTTGAAACCAGGTTTTAGACTTATAAGATGAAAAAAAAACATTTAAAGCTTTTCACAAAACCTTTTTCAATTTCTATGGAGGAAATTCGTCTCTACCTTTCTGATGTGCAAATGGAAAATCTTGATTTTTAGAATAACGTCGTAATTCACACAGCAAGTTCAAGGAAGTATTGGAGAGTTCATCAAATCAAGACTTTTCCATCTTCTGGAAATGCCTTTGCCCATGACAGTTTCCTACATAAAAGAGATCTGGCTTTGAGATATTGTTGAAGGTTTGGTTCTACGTACATCTGTGAACAAACATTTTCAATTATGAGCTTGGTCAAAAATTAAATATTGTTGATTCCTCTTGCTTCTTCCACAACCAATCCAAACATTAATAAAGCTATGAATGTCAAAGAGATCTAAAAATCTCACTAAAATCTGAAAAATTAATTTTTATTATTAACAATTGTTTTTTTCTAATAATATTCAAGTGTCATATTAATACTGTTATTTTTAATGTATATTCTTGAAACATGCAATTAAATCTCTTCTCACTATAAATATTTTAATCGGGTTTTTCTTTGTTTTTTTACCTCTTAATATATCTTTTCTGAACTAAACAGAAATAACCTAAAACTCCTATTCTAATCAGAATCAAATATATATTAAACTATCAATTTTTAAATTGGCCTAATCATTGTTAGTTGTATTTTTCGAAAGATGGTGATGGTAAGGCTAAGGTAGAAAGGTAGAGATTTGGGAGGGGATGCTTAGCACAAATAGTGGCACACTAGAAAAAAAAAGTTTGGCCACCATTACTATAGATCATTCGGTCCCTGTAATGGGCAAGGATATATTGATTTAGTTCATTTAAATATATAAAAATGGGTAAATCAATGCAAAAATACATAAATGTTTTTTATTCTTTTGTTTTTCTATGTTTACAACAAATAACCTGATAGGCAGAAATAAATTCTGGTATACAGAACAGTCTTGAATAGGCCTATCAATTTACTACAGTTATTACATGAACAGAGTAATTAGAGAGGGGCTGTCCATAAACAACGTCACATTAATTTATTTATTTTTTAAAACATTCTCCCTTTTGTTCCACGTTGTTAAAATTTTGTGAAACCCCTTCTAATATTACACCACAATATTACACGCACACCCGTTTATTTCAATCATATTTTAATTGTAAATCCTATACATGCCTTTTATTGAAACATGTTTTATTAGCTTGATGATCCAAATCGATGAGTCGATCACTGTTTGGTTATACATGTGCTCTCAATCGGGTTTATCACCAAAGAACGCTGCCCGATACACTTAATTGTAATGTGGCATTTCTACTCCCCCCTCCCTAACCCTCTGATAACCGTACATAGTTTATGGACACCCCCTAACTTTTACAAATCTAAGATAGCTCTTGTCTATATATAAAGGTTACCTTTAACAGTGCAAAGATATGTACATGTGTTTGAATCTGAAGGTTGTACATTATTAATATTATTAATAATATTGCTACAGTTCAATTTAGATAAGGAACTTTTTTTTACAGTTACAAAAGTTACTAAAACGATATTAAAATGTTTACATGGCCATGTTATCGGCACCTATCCCTTTTGATTAATAATATCATAACAATGTATAATCCTGGGCAGAAAGATGGCTGTTTGAGAATAAAAGTAGGAATTACTTGGAGGTGTGAAATAACTTATAAAATGTTCACAGATATAAACTTGTACCCATCAACTTAGCTCAGTCGGTAGCGTGTATGTCCACTGAGCTAAGGGTCTCGAGTCCCAGTGATTCCCGGCATGACCAAAAAAAATATATTATCACTGGTGAAAGTGGGCTTACCCTTTTACAGTGATGGATTAACGGCCGGGGACTGGAAGTTGTGCTTGTCCTAGCCTTAAGTTAGATTATAAGACATATGACACGTCTGGCAAGCCGGTAGTGGAAAAATATATAGCTTGAATAAAAAACTGACACAGACCATAGGCTGGAAAAGTAATGGATGTGAAGTAAAGATATAAACTTAACAAAGGTTTATTAGATTGTTGAAACCTTTTAAACGGTACTTCAATATACACATCAATCAAATCTCGCAGATTACAATGGGTGGTACATACATCACAAATGGGATAGTCCCAAAACTGTGTTCAAGGTATTGACTTGTAAAATTAATGGAAAAAGACCATTGTTGTCAGATCTAGACAAAGATGGAAGGATAACATTAGATCAGACCTGAAAGAAAGAGCGTGTAATGAGGTGAACTGGATGGAACTAGTTCGAGATAGGGATAGATGGCATACTTCTGTCAGTGCGGCAATAAACTATCAAGTTAATGCTAGAAAGTAAGTAAGTAGACATCAAAAAACACAAACAACGAGGTAAAAAAATATTAGGGAAAAACATATTGAGCTTAAATTTTAACTCTAAGAATTGTCAGCATTGATGATGAAGTCGTATTTCTGAAAATTGAAAATTATTTGCGTTTGTCAAAATGTTGAAAAGATGAAGAATATATGAATAAATTAAAAGCAAAGTTTATTGGTTTTTTAATTAAAGCCTAGCTCAAGTATATTATTTTAGTTTGGTTTCCTTTCCTATTCCACACATAACATTATTTTACAATGTTTCCACGATGATTTAGAATATTATATGTTACTCTAACATATTAAACTAAGAATATTTGAAATTAAAATGTTACATTTCATAAAAAGCTAAATTTGATGAAAACAAGATAGTTATCTAACACAAGATACACAAATATCCTAAAGTTGTACTTTATTTATGATCCTGCATGGATTATGTTCAATTTATCATATAAAATTGATACATAGTAAGCTACATAAATTCTAAATCAAGAATGTAATATGTAATATAATGTAAATATTATTATAGCTAATTCATAGTTGAGGTGGGGATGTAGCGGAGGTGAGAAAAGGTTACTGTTTTTGCAGTTTTTATAACAAAATATTTCTTTGGCTAAAATATATACAATGTTTCTCTGATAGAAAGATAGTTTAACTTTCTTCACATGGTGATATCTACATTTGTTGGATATCTGACAAGAGTGTATTGGAATTGAATGATAATTTTTTCTCTTCACTTGAAAAGTTTATCATCTAATGTTGCAATGCTCATGATAAATATTAAATAACTTTTTATATCACCATGTGAAGAAAATTAAACTCTTATGTTTCTACTGGAGAAATGTTGTATTTATTTCAGAAAAGAAAAAAGTGTTGTATAAAAATTGCAAAAACATTTACCTTTTCTAGCCTTCCCTACAGCTACACCTTAACACAGGGATTCATTTAATGATTAATTTAGGAAATATTACTAAAATAATTTACGCAAATTAATTAATAAAGTGAATAGCTGAATAATCAGACCTTAACCTTTTTAGAAGCATAATACATCAGAGGCTAAACTAAACAAACTTACAGCAAATTTATCATCAGTATTATTTTGACATTAAATTAGCAATGCAAAATTGAAACTAATGTGACAAATGAAATCCTTATTGCGTAATGATGAAATATTTATTAAAATGGATAACACCACACAAATTTTAATTGATGCAAAACATAAAAAATATACATACTCATAAAAATAACAAATTATAAAACTAAATTCTAAAATGTTAATACAAATTAAAATGTATTTCAGTTTAAAATATAACAAAATATAAAATAAACAAATACTATTTCAAAAACATTACCGCAAATAGAAAGGCTGAGATAAAAACCAACTTGGTATCATTCTTTAAAAATAGTTATGGGCTTAATCCAATCTTTTTAAATTAAAGCTATTTTATTTATAAATCCCAGATTTGAATATGAATTTTAACAAACATGGAATTAGAATGATATATATGTTAATTCTTAAGGCGCTGTCAAAATGCGATATCAATAATAATGAAAGATTAACCTATTTTATTATCGCATTCATACATTCAGTGGTGATCTAATGGGTATAGTTTAGTTGTTAAGTTCATCCCATAGTTGTGTTTTTATTTGAAGGACCCAATTATATTATAAAATACATGATTAAATAAAAATCTATACTAAAAAAAATCTCCTGCGTATGTGTATGTGTGTTCAAAGTTAAAGAACATGTCAAGATTAGGACCACAAAATTCACTCAGTTTTGTAGCATTTAACATAATTGGTTGATTCGTGTTTTTATGGATAACCTTTTAGCAACAATGTTGAATTGTTTCCTAGGGTTATAAAATTGGTCCAAATATATAGTTATTTAAAGTGTAAATTCCTACGATTCTTCCCTATATTATTTGGTACAGTGAAATAAAACACATATTGTTTTGCAACAAACAAAGACCATTAAAATCATAAATATTAATGATATTTTTACAAAGATGATTCAAATAGTTTTTCATCAAGTTTTGAGTAGAAGAGTTTTAATATATCATAAACAGGGAAATACTATTATCAATGGTCATGAATTTTTCACAGTTTCAGTTCAGGTCTTGATATATTTTAATAGGGCGTACTAATGAGAATTTCAAGTAGTGGAAGTGTTGCAAACAGGACAAGCCCATATGACCAAAGTCAAAACAAATATTTTGTTCAAACTGCAAGTTTTTTTATCGATTCGCAGAAATATATGCCTTTTTCAATAAAAGTGTATTCCTATTATAAAACTAACATGTTATTTAGTAGATTAATATCTTGCTAAGCATATAACCCTAAAGGGCAGTAAGACTCCAAAAAACAAATCTTGCTATGTCAAAAGGGAAAATTTTAAAAATTACATAACTTTTGTAAATACTACTAAATACACTGATTCTGTTTTATAGATTTAAAAGTCTGCCAATCATTTTAATATATGATGTTATATTAAACTTATTAATAGATTCTATATTATATATCTATTTTTGCAGGGCCTTTATTTAAAATAAACTATTTATGTTATTTAAACAGACCCAAGCCACCAGCTGGAAACAGTAATGGATGTAAAATACTTATTGTTATTTAAACAAATGATTTAAATATCTACTTACAAAAACAAATGTCATAAAAGAATTATAAATGAGAGCTCAAAATAAACATTGTGTAATCCCTAAACAAAAATAATGTAATAAAATAAATTGTATTAAAAAATCTATTAATAATTATGATATTTCCTCAATCTCACAGAAATTCTTTATTTTAAAGAATTTGTTTGAACTTTAATCTACTTATTTGTAAGAAAGGACAATGGTCATTGCTAATGCAAAGTGTAGAAATAATAAAAATTCATCTTTCATCCAACAAACACAACAATGATTAAAATCAATTCACATTAAATGCATACAAACATTCATTGTACATTATGTTTTGTAAATATTTGCATACCTATCTAAATAGTCAAAATAATATATTAAGTAGAACCATTTGATATTAAGATGATTTCTACTCAAAACTAAACATAATATAAGAATAATATTAGGCACAAATGTCTTTATAAACATTTTAAAAGTGTATAAAACCATGTAGTAAAAAAGTTAAAACTAATTAACACTCAAAATAACATTGAAAGTTAATGTTTTGTTTGGTTTAAAGCATTATTACATAAATATTAACAAAATTATGCATGTTAAACCAAATATTCTTATAAGGTTAATACTATTCTAATACATATTGGTTAACAATGTATAGAACATAATACTAAAATATTGATTAACAGTCACATGATCAAAGACTTAACTACGGTTGATGACACCCAGGACAAATAAAAAAAAGTGGTGCCACTTTAAAACCGTAATAATCACACTGAAAACCATTAAAGTGCCACCTCAAAATATGGCGCCTAGGACACGACTCCACACCTACCTCACCTTAGTGACACCACTTCATACAATATATATCAGATTTTTTTTTACATGGTCATATAAAATTGGGTTGTTTGTGTAAAAAGCATAAGATATAACAATGTTAATGATTTGTTTACATTCAGTAATTAAGTAAAATTTTAAAATTTTCCATCTTTTATTAAAGCATCCAACAAAGGTGGGGACCCATCAACGTTGATTCCCCTTCTTTTAAGGTCTTCTAGTCTTTCCTCCAACATGCGCTTCTCTTTACCCAACCTCCACCATAAATGAACACAAAGCTGGAGGAGAGGAACGTAAAATCTTAGAAGATCAGCGTCGCTCACCGCCTCGTAACGGCGGAGTGCAAGTTCCGCAAAACGCTCGGCGGACGTCGCCATTGGGTCAGCGTTACAGCACGCTACCAACCGGCAAAGGGCAAAGAGCACCTCAGGATGTCGATCCGTGTGGAGCTTATTCAAGAGTCTAAAAATGTTCTCCAAAAAGATAGATGCCTGGTCGTAACGCTTCTCGTTCATCCACATGCGGGCTTCATCCAGTTCACGAGACTGAAGGAACCTGTTGAAACCTGAAGAATTTCTAAGCTTCTCGTCTGCAGAAATGTGTTTTAAAAGTTCTTCAAAGCAAGAACTACGTTCAGATATCACACTAGGACCGAAATTACCTAAAATAACCTTTTTGGGGAAAGCTACATTCCCCATTAGAGCCAAGTTTTCTCTCCTCAGAGAAGCATACAACTCTAGGAAATCGGTGTAGCGGCGTTCAACCACAGCAGGGTTTGGGTCAGGCTGGGCTCCATCCTTCCGAATCATTACAGTATAAGCCTAAACAGAAGTGTCAATAATATTTATAAACATTTTAAATTTAAACTCTTGAGTATGAGAGGATAAGTATGTTATTAAGTGTGTCATATTAGAAGTGTAGAATGTTTAGAGTTAGTAATGGGGGTGATCTTAATAAAAAAGTAGGAAAAGAGAGTAGTATTTGAGGATGTGTTAGGGAACAAAGGTTGGGGAGAGCGAAATGAGGAAAGTTGTTGGAGTTATGTGAAAAAAATCAAATTAAAATGGCAAAAGCTGGTATAAGAAGGAAAGAGAAAACCATAAAATTCCTTGGATAAATTTGGAATGGAGAGCAAAGGTCGATGATATGACTACCCCCTCATGGAAGAATAAATGAAAAGGCAGACCGTAAACATCAAGGTAATACCAGGTGTGTCCTTAGATAGTGACCACAGGCTGCTGAAAGAAGACATATAAAGATGGGAATGTGGGAAAAAATTATCAAAACATGAAAGAATAATAATGGTGTGGAGGTTAACAAATGAAGAGGAAAGAGAGATGTACCTTAGAAAAACAAGAAGCTTTATGCTCAAGGATGAGATGCAAATGGAAAATATTTAAGAAAAGTTAGATGAGAGCTGCAGAGGAGGAAATGGAAGGAGACACCATGGTGGAACGACAGGGTGAAGGAAACAGTGGAAGGGGATAATAAAGTTTTAAGAATATGAATGAAGAAACAAAATAAGAATATATGGAGAAGAAAAAAATAGTGAAGCAAGTGAAACAGTATGCCAGGAAGGATTGTAAAAAAAATTGACAGAAACTCTGGAGGGAGAGGGATGTGGCAGGAAGTAAAAAGGTGCTATATAGCCAGGTAAGAAACAGGAGAGAGAAAACCCAATTAGTTATAAGAAGGAAGAACAATGACTGGAGAAGAAGAAAAGGAACTATGGATGAGATATTTTGAAAAGATGTTCAACATGGCAACCCAGAAGAGAAATGGAATGAGGGTGAAACAGAGGAACATGAAGAATTAGCAGAAAAGAAGAAATGGGTTCCACATGGTAGGGGGTATATGATGCTTAAAGAGGATGAAACAAGGAAAAGCACCGGGTGTGGAAGAACTGACTGGGGAACTAATAATAGCTGAGGGGGAAGCAGGAATACAATGCTTAAACAGGGTGCTGATAATGATATGAAAGTAGAACCAGGTAGCACGCGCTTGTAAAAAGAGAACTAAAGTATTGAATTTCAAGGAAGGAGACAAGAAGTGATGTATCCAACACTGATGTGCCACTGTAAAAAAAACGTGAAAATCTATTAGGAAAAGAGAAGGATAAATAAAATGAAAAGAACGTGGAGAGAGGAAGACCAAAGATTTAGGAAACAAAGATATTCAATACACTTGATCTTTACTATATGACAGCTGATGGAAAGAAGGTATGAATATGGAAAGGATTGGCCATGGTACTTATGAATGTGGAGAATGCATATGATATGATAGTGTGGATATAAATAAAGTTTGAGAATCAATGGAGGAGGCCAAAGTGGAAAGAGGATTTGTAAGGAAAGTGAAAAGCATGTGTGAGGATAACTGGTGTTGTGTCAAGCCGGAGAGTGGGAGGACAAAATGGTTCAAAATAAAAAATTAAGTGAAGCAGGGGAGTGCCCTTTCACTATTACTATTTGTAATGGTAATGGAAATGGTCATGAACAAAGTGGCAGGAAAACTTGGGGAAGATCGCATAAAAACCATAATTTTTGCTGATGACTTGATGGTATGGGTGGAGAAGGAAGAGGAAGTACCGGAACAGCTACATAAATGAAAGAGTGTGGAATAAAATTTAGCATGGTGAAGTTTGAAGTCGTGCTGATGAAAAAGAAGAGGATTGGGCCTAGCAAAAGGGATAGTTGTATGAAGTATAGCTGAGAAAAGTAGAGAATGTAAAATATCTTGGAAGTGTGATAGAGGCAAAGGGTGTAAGTATACATTTGAGGATATAATAATAACATGGCAGCAGAGGAAGTTGTTGATAGGTGTGTAATGCTGCTATGGAGAAGATAAGTGCCCTTGAAGTGTAAGGAAATGTTTTGTACCCATAGTCACATATGCAGCAGAAACATGAACAGTGAATGTAAGAGACCAGGAGTGTTGGAGGCCATGGGAATGAAGTAGGTGAGGAGCTTGTTAGCTGTCACAAGGAGAAACAGATTAGGGAAAAGACCACAAGGAAGGCCAAGAAAGAGATGGCTATGAGCCAATAACAGAAAGTGTGCAAGGGAGAGAATAATGGAAGCAATTTGAGGCAAAATAGTGGAAGATGGAGGCATTTTATTAAATTGACCCGGCCACAGGCTGTAAACAGTTATTATTATTATTATTGTTGTTGTTAGCATTGCGTCTCACTACCCATTCGGGTTATACGCAAGTTGTTAATGATGGTGATTATGATGATGATAATAGTTTTTTTTAAATAGCCTGCATAAAATCCATAGAACATTTGAAATGTGGAAAAATAGTTTCTAAATTTTTGGTATCTGTTGTGTTTCATAGCGGCATACTTTATTTAGGAGTTTAAATTTACATTTAGCATAATGTGATATCATTATGTATTTTTAATGTGTAGGTACCTAAAAGAATGTAAATAGGTTTTGTAATTAGGAATATATTCAAACAAATCCATTGTATTTACAAGTTTTTTTCCAATTTTTATTAGAGGTATTTAATGTGTATTTCCTGAATTGAAAGATCATATTAACTCATGACTTAGAAAATAATTTCAGTTTAAAAGAAACAATACTCATTCGGCCAACATGCAAACTCATCATTGTGAAAGAAAAAGCCAGGATTTCAGAGATATAATTTTAAGCTATGACGTGAATCAAATCACTATTTAAACTCACAGGCCTCATATAAGAAAAATTCTGAGCATGATATGATACTGGTCACCAGTAAGAATAAGTTATAATATTTTTGTTTGGAGCAGTGGCAAATAGAAAAAAGAGTGTGTATAACACAAATATTGACTTCTGCAAAACTCTTGCATCACTTTTAGGTACTTGTTCCGATTGTTATTTCACACAAAGACTTGATACCGGGGAGGTATTTGTGCACGAGATCGAAAATGTGATACTAATTCTCACTTTTAAAATATATTATACCACATTAATATAATTAACTCCCTCAGTGAATATGAAACAAGAATTAACAAGCTTGATTGATTTTAATATCCCATCACATCCCAAATTAATATTTCCTAAACAAACAGTTTACTTAGGAAAAAACTTGTGATGTGTAGGAGTATAAGGTCAGCAGCAACCCTACAGAACTCAGCAATTTTCTCAAAAGATTAATTTCATGTTGGCAAAAAAAAAATTAAAAAAAAACCTTCCCAAGTGGACAAAATGATAAAAAGTGAATCAAATAACCCAGCGACTTATAGAAATAATAGTATTCTATTCTCTAACCACACTTCTTTGGCCACATGGTCTAAAGCGCTACCTTCACAATAGACTAGACTACTGATAGCCGGGATATCATGCTTCAATCTCAGTCAGGTGCACTAAAGGTGGATTTCCTAAATGGTTTCTCACTCTCTATGCAAATGTTGATACACTTCCTCTAAATTTAAACTACTCATCCATAGCCCATTTGTGTGATTAGTACATAAGCATATAGCTCAAATAGGTAGTAAGTAATATGTAGTGGTATAAAAAAAATCAAAATAAAAATTATTCTGTAATTCAACCAAACAACTTTGCCTAAAATGATAATAAAAGGCCTGAAAAGGAAAGGAAAGCCAGCTGTAACAAGGAGAAACAGGATTAATAATGAAGTGGTCGAAGCCAGGGTTGGGATCAGGTGCGGTCAGTCGATGTGAACAGTGAAAGACCTACTTAACTATTTTAAGTGAAATAAACCCTTATTTTATGTTACAAATATCTTTTGAATCACAACCTTAATCTATTTTATAACTTTGACCACATCTTTGTTTGAGCTGTGGGTTTTTCCCCGCCATGAGGACCTCAACTCAAACCTGCTTCAAAAAGCATTCAAATGCCATGAGAGATTAAAGGGAGGGAAATAGGGTAAGGGGTATGCCTGTTCATTGAACAAAAAATAATCAAAGTTTAAACAGCCTCTCACCACTGTGGATTATTTCAGACAATGGAAGAACAGAATAGGATGATTCTTTAGTTTGACAGCTTAGCTCAGTCAGTAGCGTATCTGTCTATTGATTTAAGGCAGTAATTCCCAAACTGTGGTTCGCGAAATCTTCCAAGGGGTTCGCCAAAATATTTCTGTAATGGCGGATTTTTGCAGCACTTTGTGAGGAAAGAGGAAGCATTTACAACTGTTTATCGTCTCACACTGAAGTCGGGTAGTTATCTCGAGGTAGAACTCTTACAAGATTGTTTGAACTTAAACACAATGTTTTCGTTTTTCTTACCAACCATCCCTTTCACAAAGCAAAGTGCATGCAAGATCAAATGTGGCTCAAGACTTTGGCCTATTTGGCAGACATTTTTTTCAAAAACGAACAGTTTAAATTTTTCTCTTCAGGGGTCAAATATTAACGTTTTTACTGCGCAAGAACGTATTGAGTCATTCATAAAAATAATAAGTTTTGGGAAAGGTGTTTAATTAACGATCAAACAGAGTGCTTTGATACCGTTCACGACTTCATTGATAGAAAATCAGCTTTCTTTAGACGAAAATGTAAATAACATGGTTATAGAACACTGGAAGGGACCTGGAAAAACCTTCAAAGAATATTTCCCAGCCATGTCCAATAATAACAATTGGATTCTCAATCCTCTGGAAGAGACAGCAGTTTTGAAATCCTTCAGATAAGTCTGAGTGAAAAAGAGCTGCTCCTTGAAATTTTCAATGATTTTGAATTTTTTTTTATACTATAAATCTTTGTCATTAATTGGTTTCTGGTTGCTTTTAAAGGAGGAGTTCTCATTGTTAGAGAATAAAGCTATTACAACTTTGTTACCATTTTCTTCTACATATTTGAGCGAGAAACTTTTCCTTCATATGCCTGGTTAAAAAATAGATACAGAAACAGGCTTAATACTGAAAGTGACTTGAGACTTTATTTATCGTCTGTGATTTCTGACTTAAAAGCTCTTTGCCATCCAAAGCAAGAGCATCCTTCTCACCAAGTCACATGAAGAGGTGAGTAGCTGTTAAAACTTGCCAAACAATTTGAATCTTAAATCGGCATGAAATTTTGTGATTAAAGGAAGGTATTTCAGTTATGTCAATGCAGCAATTTCCAGTACCACTTTTTAAAAAAACATGTAAAATATGATAATATTGTGACAGTAAAGATAAGAAAATGTTATTACAATACTTTGCTTACTTAATTTCAGTTTTAATTTTTAAAACAAATGTATAATTATTTGAACTTGTACTTAAGTAGTTTCAATATTATTCCTTTATATTTGGTAAAGTATCCCAAAGTACCTAGCGAGCTATAGTAGGTTAATTTAAAGGTATTAAGCATTTTGATCGTAAGTAAATTTCATTAAAATTAGGTATAAAATTAAATGAGTTGCTATGGATATTTACCAGGGGGCTCGTGCAGGTCAGATGTTTGTGAAAGTGGTTCACAAGTCAAGAAAGTTTAGGAACCACTGATCTAAGGGTCCCGGGCTTGATTGCCGGCATGGCCGAAAAATTTATCATTAGTGAAATGTGGGTTTTACCCTTTCCCAGTGATGAATTAATGGCCAGGGACTGGTTGTTGTGCCTGTCCTAGTCTTAAGTTAGATTATTAGGCATATGAAGCTATGACAGGCCTAGCCAGCCGGTAGCGGAAAATATATGGCTTGAATATAAAGCTGACCCGGGTCAGGTCAGGCTGGAAACCGTAATGGATATTAAGTAAATCCTTAGATATATGTACACAGACACACACAAATTATTGCATAAAAAATATAAATGCTAACATATTGACATATTATAATATCATTGATACTACCTATTAATATCGGAAAAAATATAAGTTGTAAAACTAAAGTAAGTGACTTCACAGTAATAAAATAGTAATAATCTATTTGATTGCAGTATGCAAATTTATAGCAAACATTAACAAAATCGAGTCAAAAAAACATTATAAAAGCCTATTGATTTCAATAATGTATTTTGATAGCTTATAAAAAGTTGAATCTGTTGAAATAAAATATGAAAGTTGCAAACTATTAAGGTCACACACTGGATATTTAATTGAAACAATAAAATTTTGACTATAAAGTCACACACACACTTGACAGTGGAATAAACCACTAGTAAAATATCTACCGAGCGCTCTTGGTCATGTTGATGCATGTGCAGTGTCAGTTTTATCTCAGTCATGTGATCAAGACTGCACTAACAAGTCTTGATTTGCATTATTCAAGTATTGTTTTTTTTAATCTTCTATTCTCTGTGCTATATTTATTTCAACTAAGCATAATTTTATTTATTCAATATGATAATTTAACACTATTATTCCACTAAAATTATGCAAATTAATCAATGTCAAGCCCAAAGATTAAAACAAGTCTCGGAACAGTTTTACATCCGACCCCACATCCAAAGCTGCTTTCCCAGCTCACGAGGCCACCAACCTAACGTCAGTGGTTGGGATACAGGAAGTGCTTGAGATATTAGAGGAAGCAAGGATGAAAAGAAATTCTCATTTTATGAGGATGGAAAAGTAAATAATCCCAAGGAGAGTGATGGATATGAAGTGTGTTAGGAATAAGACCACAAGGTAGACCAAGAAAAAGATAAGAGGAACAGATAATAACAGCAAGTATGCGGGTAAGAGGAGAAGAATGGAAGCAAATAAATGAGGGAGAATGATTGAATGGGAAAAAAAGGAGGTATTTTACTAAAGTGACCTGGCCACAAGATATAAAAAGTTGATAACGATCAATGGAATATTCAATTTCAAAAACACAATTGCATAGGTACAGCCTTCTCAACACTTTATCACGGCAACAAGAAGCAAATTCAAGATCTACCACGTACCACATATTTCTTTTGATTCTCTACGGTGATTGTCCTCGCATAAACCACCTCAAACTTGAGTGAAGGAGCAGTGACCTTGACGCCGCCGTTGGTCACCGACGACCCCACCACATCGCCCGACATTCCCGTGCTTAGAACTATGTTGCCTCGTTGCACATTAGCCCACGACTCTAAAAAAAATACATATATAGGAGTTTAACAAAGAGAGAAAAACAATGGAATCCTATTTTATTTACTTAGAATTATCAGTTAGTTAGGGCAAAGCTATACTAGAGACCTTGTTACCACGACCAGAACATTAGAAAGCCAAGCCTCGTTGTTTATTTAAGCGACCCATAGTCTCTTTTACTCTCCCACCACACATCCATTAATTATGCTAATGATATAGGGATTAGGTAGTGAGATAGTTAGATAAAAAAAGTACTTGCATCAGCACGGAGGGAGAGTGGGAAACCGTTTAGGAATAAAACGCGTCTCAATTATAGCCATGTCCTTAGATTTAAAGTAACAGTAACCAACTTAATAAACATTCACTAATAATTATGACATGCAACATTGTTTTAAAATACAATACCTTGCCATAGTTAGGGTTGAAAATAGTCTAGGAATATTCAAGATTTATAGTTATTACCTGCTTTGATGGCCACATGGTCTAAGTCATCACTCTCGTGTCAAATCCCGGTCGAGAGGTATGAGAGTGTTTTTTCCAAAAGGGTTTCACACTATCCCTCCACGCAAATGGGGTGGCACTTAATATAAATTCAACATTCCTCATTCCTAGCTCATTGGAGTAATTAGTACATATGCTTATAACCTGAACAGGTGTTAGCATGCGGTGTGAGTAGGCATTTTTCACTTTGAGTCAAATGTGAATGAAACCATCAAGGTTTTTTTTTTTTCAAGTTCGAGTCCCATAGAGCATTAATTGTAGAAGAAATATTTCAATTTTAATTTCTGTAATAGTGCCATGCATAAACCATAAAATAAGTACAAAAAAAATTTTAGAATCAATTTTTGTGGAAAAGTTTATAATCCCTCAAATTCAAATTTTTAAATTAATTTAATATAATTTGTTCAATTTTTTTTAATTAAATAAAAGGAAATATTAAGGTACTCCTTTGCTATGGAATAATATCTTAAAATTGAATAAAATTATTCAAACTCAGAACTTTTTATTTAAAAAAATATCAAAAAATCCTTAGTACTCAAATTTTTTTAGTTTTATAAAAAATACATGAGGAACTCTACAAATAAAGACAGACTTAATGAGCTTCATGTAAATGCATCAAGAGGTGTCCAGTTACAGGCCCATGTGGAAAAATGCCGGGATTGGCCATATTTGGGAATGCCAGATTTGGCCCAGAAATGTACCAGTTCTGGCCAGATTTGATCTTTCCACATAGGGAGTGTGAAGTTCTCAATGAACTTTCTATGAAGACAAGGAAAATTAACATAATACTAAAGTTATTTTGTGATTTAAGAGTTAGTGCAAGTTGCTTATTAGAATTTTCAGGTTTTAGCTCATAAAATAATTTTATAAATCAAGTTTCCAAAATACAATTTATTGAAACTTGCATGTTTATATATCCTAGCAGTATGCATGAATAAAAATTTGTTCATAAAAACTTAATAGTCATAATAATTACAGAATTATGACCATTTTTATAAATTTTAAATTATTTCTGATGTTTATTTTATTTTGATGCATTTGCATTTTGCAGTACTTAAATTTTCAAATGTTCCCACGGGAAAAATCAATAGACCCGTTTAGTTGGTCAGTGAAACTAACCCCCCCACAAACGAATCCTGGCTGCACCAATGTTCAAACCTAACATAGCCTGGGCGTGATATGAAAATAGTCCCCAAACCTAACGTAACCTGGGTGTGATATGAAAATAGTCCCCAAACCTAACGTAGCCTGGGCGTAATATGAAAATAGTCCCCAAACCTAACGTAGACAGGGCGTAATAATGGAGTTACTAAGCTTAACAAACGTTCAATTTTTGATACTAACATGAAATTTTACACATTAGTATTATTTTGTGGTTAGTAAAATAAAATCTAGTGTCACTCTTAAAAAGTTATTTTACATTTGTTATCTTGAAATAATGGCACCCTAAAACTTTTTTTTTTGCAATTATAACATAAGCCATTCATAATGTCAAAGTGTTTGTTTAACTTATAATAAAAAAAATAGAAGATAACATTGTCTACAAAACAAGTTCTTATAGTTTTATTTGTAACATACTTTATGTTATCATGCTTAATTAACAATAGAAACATGCTTCGGCAGCACAAAATTTCTAAGATATCACACCGGCAATAGGCTGGATTTCCGATGATGGGGAGCAAAGAGTTTAAATCTCGGTCAGATGTACTGAGGGTGATTTTTCATAGATGGTTTTCTATTCTCCCTCTATACGAATGTGGGTTCACTTCCTGTAAGTTAATCCTTACTCATCCCTAACAAATTAGTGTAGAGTAATTATTAAATAAGTGTATAGCCCAAGTGGGCAGCAAGATGCACTGCTAAGCAAATAAAAAAAATATAGGAATTTAAAAAATTATGAATCACCTCCTTTATTAAACAAGATATTGTTTCAAACAGGTTAAAATATCACATTTAAAGTGCATAGAAATTAACATTTGACAAACTCACCTAGTACTAATTTAAGGGTACAGAGTTGAATTCCTAAAACCCATTAAACACCAAGCGTAACGTGCATTTGCAGACGTATGCTATGTGATGTGTCAATTCACACCGCCAGGCTATGCTGGTGCTAGCCTCACCACTTTCTTGGGTCTGTATGGTTCACGATATCTTCCCGAGTGCCAAGGTGTATGTGCGTTGTACATGCGCTGACAGAAACATAGCGCCTATGTTCCCAAAATATTGCTCTCTGAGCATATGCTTGCGATACATCAGGGGCATACAGCGAGACGCTGATCACGTGGTCTAACGGTCCCATTTAATGTTGGTGCGCAATATTTTACAACATAGCTAGCAGACGTATGCTATGCTTGGTGTGTAATGGCCTTAACAGGGCTAAGAATGTATCAGTGTCAAATGGGTACCTAAATTAATGGTATGTTTTCTGGTTGTTGTGATTGGCCTAGCTTAGTGAAAATAAGTAGCTAAAAGCCAGGAGAGTGTATAACTAGAAGGTAAAAGTAATACAAAAACAGTAGATTAAAAACTTGTGAAACAGAGAGCTACCGGAAATAAATACCAGTACTTTATTTTGTTAGATATCCTCATAGTGAGCAAAGAACTTATAAATAATTTTGTTTGATAAAAACTAAAAAGTATATATTTAGCTTTATTTGACAACTACTTAACATTCATGTTCAGGCTGATAAGTAGACACATTACTGGAACACATGTTACACATAAAAATATTTTTTGTTAAAATCTAACAAACCTTACAATGCATAATCCACATTTGAATTATATTATGTTAAAAAAAAACATAAAAAGCATATATAAGAATTTGTTTCAAAGCGGAATGATTAGTAAGTACTTACCTTCCATTAAGATATAAATTCGAAAATGACACAACAAGATAGTATTGATATAAGACAACTAAAATAGTGATAAAGAAACATGATAGCAAGCAAAACATACAAACATCACATGTCATGGTAAAAAAAAAACAAGCTGGAGAAATAAAAAGTTACTGATATGAGCGCTGGCTTGACTGTGCGCTCCAGCCGCTTCATTAAAACTGAGCGTTCCACCACCTAGACGAGTGTCTGGTTCTTCGTCTAGCGCTAAGTTCTCCAACGCTTCGTTCATCCCCACCTCAATATCATCATCATTACCTACATAAAAATTAATGAACGCTTAGGGGAGGAAAAATAATCATATAAAAAATAAATAAATTTCATTACTTGACTGAGGTATTTTTATTTCTACCCCAATAGGAATAAAAATGCCTTAAAAAGGAAGGTGCTAGTATTTTTTTAAATCATTATTTACTAAAGGCACCCCAAATAGTACTTAAACACTAAACCCTTACAGAAGACATGCCAGTGCTTACGCTTGTACACAGCAGAAATTAGATAACAATTACCAACAAGGGCTTATAAAGGAAATAGGACTACAAGTGAGTTACAGGGTGTCCCAAATAAAACTGGTCCCAAACACACAGTATTTCATAGTCTGTGTTTGAAATGTGTGTTACCGGCCGCTATGCATAGTTCTGCTTGCCCCTTCATGACGCTTCTATCTACCTTTGTTGTTGATAACAACGCAACAAATGCAAAAGTGACCAAACAAGGTCAGTTAACCTCCTAACTCCGCATGTGTATGTCTGTCAGGTGAGTTTGCATTTGTGGCTGGTTTTATTTGGGATGTATTCTCTTTAAAAGGTAATATCCATTTCCCTTTGAAAGTGTAACCTCCAACAGTTAACCTTCCCAACAACCCCTGTATATCACTAGATTCAGTGGTGTGTCAATCCATTTACAGTATAACTCATATAATAAGAGCTTCTTTTTTTTTTTTGCAGTCAACATTAATAATATCTTTACATATACTTAGTGTTATTTTATAGATATCAATACTAGCCTATACTTCAAAAGTGACAGCTGCAGATTACAAAACTTGACATATTAATAAACAAAAGTAGAGTTACTTACTTTTATAAATGTAAGATAAAGAGACATCCCCTATTAAAATTGGACTTTTGATAAATATGCTGATAGAAACTACACAATAGTAATAGACCTATTTTAGCTTACAGTACATATTATTTACAAGTAAATATAAATCAGAACTATTTTTACAATGTAGCCAACTGTAAGACTTTCTAAAGACAAAAATGGGACAGAACAAAATGGCATATAGACACTTTAAAATAGCTAGACATGTCATGTAAAATTTAGTTTTGATATTTGGAGTCCACCACATTGTAATTGTTTCAATAAAACTTTAACCTTTCAACACCAGCCTAGAAAAATAGCAGGAATGTGATTAAGATAAATTTGAGTTAATATATCCCGCACTGTAGGTAACACGTTACCATATTTTTTAGTATTGAATCAGGTGACCTAATATAAAGATAACAGAAGGTAGCGCCAGATTGTAGTGTCGGCCCCCATAGGCCGTGGATATGATTCAGAAGCAATAATCAAATCGTTGATATAAAGTTTTATATATATATATTGTTATTAAAGTTACAAAACATACTAATATCTCGCGACGTATGTTGGGCTTAGCGGATGGTGACTGACTGACTAGCCAACACACATCAGGTCATCTTGACTCTTCCGAGTCTCACGAGTAACTCCATTGCTGTTCACCTCAGGCAAACTCTCTCTCTGATCTATCACATATCCTAGCGCTACAGTTGTCTATACCCGCCACCAAACGCACATGTCACAAGATGTAAAAAGACATCTGATTGGCTGAGTTTGTGACATCATTCAATACACAAGCCAGACCGTTACATACACAAAGCTATGGAAGACAAACTAAATTGTTAAAATCAAGTCACATTTTGGAACTTTAATAAATAAACCTTTAAAATCTAAACCAATGTCTAATTGATGTAATTATGCTCCTACTCTACTGATTTTGAAAAATATGTATGCTTGGCTGTCTTTGTATTAAAATATAACTGATGTGTAGCGTGTGCTGAAGGCAATGACATTTAATCAAATACCTCCAAGTAGCACTACATTTATATTCTTTTACATTGGGTGCCCCTAATATTTTTAATAGGTATTGGCTTATGGTAGCTCTATATGGTACAGTATATAATTTTTTTTTTAAAGTTAATGCGGGTCGATTATCTATTAGTAAAATTAAGATTTTGCCTGTTGTTTATATTGTAATTTTTTTATCAATGCGTCTTACTACCGGTTTAAGTTACATTTATAGTTATATTATAACTACTCTTATGGGGTAGGGCTGAGGAAGGAAGCATTTTAGAGGTAATCTACCCATATTTGCATGGAAGAAGAGTGGAAAAAAATTTAGGAAAAAACCACCCTCAGTCGACTCGAACAAAATTCGAACCTTAATCTCCCTGTCATCATCATGCAAGTCTTAAACAAGAATGATACCCTAAACTATTTGAACAGTTTCTATTGTAATAAAATACTTAAAAAATAAATATGAATAATTGAATACTAGGTTTTGACTAACCTATAAAATGCAATTGTAAGTTATGATGTGTCAACGATAAAAATGTGCCAATGGAGTTTTTTAAATAGATTCTGAGGCACAGTCGCAAGTGTTGAGCTTGCTCTTTGGCTCAAATATAAGTTGGGAAAGAGGTCATAATCTGAAAATGGTAGCTTATTGATGTAAATTTATATCTACTTGGTATTGATTAGTTAAGAAGCATACATACTAAATACCTTTTGTACATACCAAAATATTATATTTCCTGGTGCTTTTTGCAAACTCGTAGAATAAGCACTTAGGATCACACTTGTGGAGTAAACTTATAAATCCTAAAATAACGTTACCTATTAAATTATTTAGAACACCGTTTCCATGAACTTAATAGCTGATGGAAACTATACTAGAAAAGAATACAAAGATGGTGTACAGACAATTTAAAATAAACAATGTTAAAATGAATACAAAAAAAACAACGGTATTGCATACAATTATTATAAACATAGGGCCTACATAACGTTGGAAGTTAATACTAAAAAACAAAATTAGTGTAATAACATTATGTATTAATTGTTAAATCACATGTGATTCCGCACCTAGGTTAAGAAATCTTATTTTTGGCCAAAGAATAAGCCAAATGATTAATTATAATTTTAGTTAGTTTTAATATGTTATAGGCTTGAAATTAGTCAATAAGATTAAGGATGTTATAATTTATTATTAATAGTATATAATTTTATATTAAAGTTATGGCCAAAGAAATGTGATAAAAATAAAATGTCCATGATTACAGTGAAACAACATTTTCTTTAACATCGAGTCTTACTACCCATTCGGGTTATACGCTTAGTTATTTGTCCAGTTAATATTGTCTTTATATTATGTTGTCAAAAAGGGTATTTTGGGTGTGTGAGGGTGGAAGGGCGTTGACGTTGTATTTATTGATATGCTTAATAGAAAAGTAAGTTAGTTATAACTTTATCTAATCGGCTATTAACGTAGCGACTAAATAAAGTGTGCCTAACTACTTTATTCATAGACAAAAGCTCAACCCTAACCTTCAAAAATTAAAAGTAAGGTCGAGTAATCCCATAAAAGAAACACTGGGTCCTATACATTAATAACATACATTCAGCTTACATTACTGGAGACAAGATTTTAATTTTAATTAGTAAGAAACCTATGTTCAAGAATGTATTGTATTAAGGTAATTAAATATTGCTTACCTCTATCAAATTGACAGGCAGTTTTCATTGTCCAGTTTGTTTTGTCCGAAACCTACGAAATACAATATAGGGCCTCTCCGTCTATGTAATGATAGCATGGGCTTGAGATAATAGTTTAGTACGCGTCAACTTTTGGGGATAGCTCTAACCCTGAGATTAATAAAGCTAGGAGCAGATAGAACATGCTATTCCCTTTGAGGTAGTATTGCGTTTTCTATGCTTTGAGACGATACGAACATCTTTTTAAGCCTTTCTTCTCTCTTTAAAGATGGTGGTGCGACCCTTTGTTTTCGATCACCTCATCTCATACCGTCACCGATAATCGTGTCCAACACAAGAGTAGTGAGTTAGAGTTAGAATATGCAACATCAGATGGAGATTATTTGTAATTAACCAAGACTATTGTAGCATTAATTAATATATACACACAATTTAGTAAAATTAAAGACTTATATATATAACTCTGACATTATATGTAACTAATTAGCTTCTCCCCTAATGAAATTTTCACCAATAGTAATTTTACACTCCTGGGGTATTAAATACAATAGCTGCCCCAGAAAAGGATAAAGGGAACTTTAGGCAGGGGAGCAAAATAAGGTAGTAAGGAAAGGAAACGTATGTCGACTGTCAGGTGGCAATTTAACAACAGGCTGCCATACAGTTCAAATCGAACATTTGGAATATTCTGGGTCTTGAAGTGACATCATCCCGTCCTTCTCAAACATTGTGGAACGGCTATGGCGTGGCACTTTGTTTCGACCTCTATATAGCTCGCCAATCAAAAATCAATTCTTTTCGTTGGTGGGTGTGCTTGGGTCTTATTTAGATCGAGTGGTCTTAAAGATAGGGATTGAATAAAATAAATAGTGAGTGACAATATATGTTGATGTTTCTCGTTTAACCATATAATGGCTGAATAATTTATATGTTTAAATCTTTAATTCTACTAAATTGTGTTTTGGCCTAAAATTCATAAATTATTCTTGCTAAAATTATGAATCTTTCAGTCTTAATTACTTTTTGGATTCATACTTTATTATTTTCATAATATTCATTTATTTACTTAGTACTAAGGTCTAAAAATAAATATTAAAATTCGTAAAATTTCAAATTTCAAAATGAAACTCTGGAAGATAGAGATAGTGAAAAAACCTTTTAAGGTAGGTAAAAATAATGTTTCCAGTAATGTAAAGAAATCACTCCAAATATATATTCTCTATATTTTATATATTCTTTCTTTATAAGTGGGGCTGTTGAAATGGGGAGACTTAAAAATTTCCAAAACTAAAATAATAAACTAGGTACTTATTAGTGTGGTAGAGTATTTAAATTTGTCAGGATGGTGTAAGGAGGACCCCAAATTAAAATGAAGGTTTAAACATTATTTGCAGGGGCTTAGAAGGCCTTGCCCATACAAACTAAACCAGCTAGAGAAAATGACTTCCCACAATAAAATGTATATGGATATCTAATTAGATACGTTAACGTTATAATATAATTTGTTACATACCACGCCTAAGGAACATTACCTGGTGAGAATGCCTCTGTGGGAAGAGTTGCACGCAATATCATCCATTCAACTCCGTTTTTTACCAGACCACTGAGGATACTGAGCGGATTTGAACATGGCTTGCGAGGGTTTACACGTCATTGCCAGTTGCCTACGTGCTCTACCAAAGGTCGAGAAGTGTATATAACACCACCTAGGCCCATTGTTGGTCAGTTCAACTTGTATAAAACACCTAGGTCCACTGGGCACAAACACAGTTCCTATCGTGTATTCAACGATTGGCGTCTCTCGTCTCCGTTCAACCAGTATAGCAACCAAGAATATACCCGGGTCACGATGATGGTGCCATCAGACTCACCAGACAGATGGAAAAACTTGGCGCAGACTATAAAGTTTTATTTACATTAAAAGGAGACGGAGACCTTACGTTCAGAGTTATATAATTCATTTAGGATTATTCTTACAAATTAAGAGTGTTTGTCACTATAAAGTTTGTCGACTATATTATGTATAATTAGGTTAGGTTTTGATATTCA
>CABFOW010000242.1:109683-121019 GCA_902141385.1 Timema californicum
TATCTTGTTCTTTCTACTCGGTCCTTAAGACAAGTAGTTTCATTTGAGTGTGTTTCACTCTCTGGCCTGTATGAACATATTCCGGTCTGCAGTGCCTTCTGAAAGGAAAAGAGAAACTTAGGTTGTTCAGAGCCCGTTATTGAGACTTAGTTAGGTAATAGTTGTTTTTGTGAACCGATGTGCATTGTTGTTCACCTGTTTTGGGGTACGCAACTTGTGGGTCTGTCGCTGCTCTTCTGGTGCGGCCCGTGCACAGTTTTATGTTCATGTTTGACTCCCTTCTGGAGCCGCATGAGTGCTTGTTGATTGTTAATAACCTATATGTTATATGAGTATGCGCCTATGTTTGAGTGTGGTTAAACTCATTGAATCTGGCAATACTAATTAAGAACAAGCCAGCCTTTACTGTATAGAGGCATAGAATCCTGAATTACCACTTTTTATAAGCCCAGTGGTTCTATGACTGTGACAGAGAGCCAGATCTCTGTAACTTATGTAACCAATACTAGATGGTTAACATTTCAATGCTAGCTTCACTGGCACATACCTCTTAAAATAGGATTTAGTCTTAAATGTTGTGAGAGTTCTAGTTAAGCCTTGCTGGTCAGTCGTTATGCTTTAGATATTTGTTGCAACAAATTCACTATTGCAATTATATCGTGTTTGTAGTCTTTGCCTACCAATCGAGGAGTTACTTAAATTAGCCTTAGTTTTGTATTTCGCTCTAGAAAGTGTAACTATACCTATTTTAAGAGTGGGGCGATAGTTAATAAAACCAGCTTAGTTTTGTAGTCTGGATGAGGGACTAAACCGATGGAGCCTCACGCCTAGTTCACTCTATGAGTGTGTCTGTTACTAAACTCATTGTCGTACTTGGTATTTTGGTCCATTTGGCTGCTCAACATAGGAAATGATGGACTGTGCTTTTTTCACTACTTTTTAATTGTTTGTTTTGTTTGATCCATTAAACTCTTATGTCAACATGCATTTTAATCTTATGTCTTCAAGAATTATCTTATCACGTGAAATTTCCCTGTAGATGTAGTTCGCGTATTTAGTGCTAGCTAAACTTATAGAAAACACCATCCTTTGATTTGGTATAAAATAGAAACTTTGCTGATAGCTAGAAGAATATGAATTTTTTTTATTACTTTAAAATCAAGATACATGTTGAAGGCAACCTAGTAATTTTTAAAAAATATAGAAAAAACATTGTTAAGTGTGTAGAAAATTTAAATATATAGTTTAAAGCAGGTACAATAAAAATAAAAATAAACTAGTGAGTTAATGAATCGCATGATTTATTAAATTAGCATGAAGAATACTTCTCAGTGCGGAATAAATTTGAAATTTGGTATGTAAGTAAATATACCTTAGCAGTTACCGGATAACCAAATGATACCGGAATAAATAACATTGCAAAATTGAAAACCAAGAAATGTAAGAGCTCGAAATTGATACAGTTCTTTTCACTGTGGTGGAAAATTGAAATTTTGCAGCCACGTAAAATAACTATATCATATAAGCAAATAAATCATACGATTTCAAAATTGGAATTTGTGAAACGAAAAGGGTTGAGGGAGTTGAAATCCCTACAAAAATATTAGAAAACTACTTTTCAGTGTGAGAAAAAATTTAAATTTGGCAAATTAGTAAAAAGATCACCCACGATAACAAAAAATTTGTAAAGTGTGGAATTGAACACAGGGCCCAAGAAATGTATGAATGAAAGAGGGGGAGAGAGGATTCACCTCTAAATTGCTAGACTTTTAATTGAAACAATATTTATCATGCTTAGGTAAACATTGCGTTCGTTTGTGCATTCAGTTTAGATGTTAGGTAAGATTATTTTATTTTTTGAATTTATTGATTGCAATAATTGGCTTGTAATTGCCATAGTCGTTTAAGATTATACAAAGAGAACATTTATAAATTTTGGTTGCCGGATTTGAATGTCATCATTTAATTTTGATATTGTTTTGATGCGGCATACCCGTGCGAAGAATGAGTTAAACAACTAGTTACACATAACTTTAAGCTTCCACTCTTACTAGTAGCATATATTTTACGGCCTTGTAAAGTATATCGTAGGCGAGATTGAAACATTTGTAAAATATATTTCTAATTACTAGCTGTTACTAGATGAGTTTATTAAATAAATTCTACTTAGTTAATAATGTACTACCTAATTATTGATAATTTTTAATTATTTTGTTACTAATTTTAATTTTTTAATGTTGAATAATTATTATGGTATTAAGGAAATCGAATTCACTAATAATGACTAACGTAGTTAATACAATATCAACTTTAAAATGGCAGCCAAAACAAATACGCATATGTCCGTTGATTATTCCATTAAAAATAAATTACTTTCTGCTTTATATGCTCAAAAACAAACAGGAGAGTATTGTGATGTTAAATTTTGTTTAGGTGATTCTATTTTTTCAGTTCATTCATGTGTTTTGGCATCATTTAGTCCATTCTTACAGCAAAGGACCACCTTCAAAAGTGTTGACATTGAACATGAACATCAGGAGGACTGTGTTAAAAAGAAAATCAATAATATTCCTTTCAATAAAGATATGTTTGGAATGTGGTCGCTGAAAAATCCACTACATTTGTCTTTATCTGAATTGGGTAATGTTAAAGACAATGTTCAATGTTCTGAGTGTACCTCTAAAGTAATAGACTTTATGTATATAGGAAAAATTTACTTAAAGAAGGAACATCTCGAACACATTCAACAATTAGGTGAATTATTTCAGATATCAGAAATAAATGTGATATGTGACAGGTTTATTAAAAAATATGAAAAAAATGAACTTGCCGAAATCAAACAGCCTCCAAAAAAAAAGTTGAAATTAAATATTGACCTTAGAGTGCCATTACATAGTAAAAATGAATTGATCATTAACAATGAGAAAACATCTCAACATAATGGGATAAATGAATATTCTAGCCCTTGTGATATTGATGACATCAGCAAGTTTCTCTTGCCATTGTCTCATGTTTCTGTTGATAACAACACTACCTTACCAGTTGAAACTAAATTGAAAGAAAATAAGTTAGATTCTAACAATCAAATTGTTTTACAAAATCAGTTGGAACAAAGTACTATTGTATCAAGTTCTGGTCCTTATGCTTGTGCAAAATGTCCTCTTGAATTTGCAGACAAATGTCTGTTACAACAACATGAAATGGCTCATATTGGACGATTTTACACCTGTCGTTCATGTAAATTCACCACTCAGAATGCATCTAAACTCTACAATCATTTAGAGAAAGCAAACCATAATGAATCTGTATGTTCATTTTGCTTATTTGAATTAGAAACTCCAGAAAAACTAAAAGAGCATATAAAGCTACATTCCCATTCCAAACCTTTCTTTTGTTGCATTTGTGATGCAAGGTTCCCAACACGAGCATCTTTAAGTTCCCACACACCTACACACTCAACAGAAACACCATTTACTTGTGCTACTTGTGAAAAGAGCTTCAAGTGGAAGCAAGCCTTACAAAGCCACATGGTTGTTCATACCACGAAGAAAAAACTTCTCTGTGAACTGTGTGGCTTCAGTACGGCTCACAAGAGTTCTTTAAGGTCCCACGAGCAGAAACACACAGGTTTATTATTCAAATGTCCAAATCCTGGTTGTGCTTTTGAAACTTGCCATAAATATAATCTTAACTATCATCTTCTTACTCATATCAAGCAAAAATCTTACCAGTGTGAAATATGTGGGTGTGCTTTTTCTCAAGCCAAAAACTTGCGCCGGCACGCAGAAGAAAAACACAATGACTCTGTTTTTAAAGACGACTGTACAGAATGTGAGTTTCAAACATGCCGCAAAGACAAGTTGATTAGGCATTTTATAACGAAACATCCTGAAGGTGATCTTGATGCATTGAATAAAAAAAGAAAAGAAAGAATAGAGGAGTTTAAAAAGAAGGCAGCGACTATGTCTAAAATAGCAGTTAAACCGAATGAGATTACAGCATTGCCAACTTCCACAAGTACCCAAAGGTGTGATTCGGTTCTCGCCACCAATTCTGATGCTAGACAAACACATTGTGATGACCTCAACAATCTTTCACTTGGTCCTACAGAAGAAACATTGTTTTTAATAACCAATTCTACTTCACAGCTTTCCAACTGTACAAGTCTCGTAAACGAAAGAGAAGAAGCCGTCACAAACTCGTTAAATAACTTGCATGTTGGTATACCCGACGGTACATCTTTAATGACTTCTGATGGACAACATTTTATCATAAGCAGTTATTCAAGTGCGGGAATTCAAAATATTCAAACTATTATTTTACCAAGAGGAGAGCAAGATCTTACATTACCTTCAGTGGACAATATGAGTGTGTTGGATCCCCTCCATTGTGATAGTGGTGTTCTTACAGTCATGCCAATGGCCGGTGTCGACGGAACTTCTCTTAATAGTGCCGATGGAAACATTCCACTTTCATTGGATGTTATTGGAGATTTGAAAAGTAGTGAACTTTTCCAAATACCAATAAATTCCATGAATATACCGTTGAACCATATTAATGAAGATAAGGATTCATTTGAGATTGCCAAAATCAGTCAAAGTTTAGCACATTCTCAAGATCAAAAGCAAGCAGATGATTCAGAAGAGAGAGCAGTTCCTTTACCTAGCATATCTGAGTTCCAAACGGCTGAATATAGTTCTCTGCTGGACACCTTTGAAAGGACTCAGTCGCAGCTACTCAATTCGGATAAACAAGATGATAGTTTGAAACTTGACATTGTGGAGAAAACCAAGTCGGTCTTGGACAAAGTTGATATTCAAGAGCAAAGACATTCAAGTTTGGCGTTTGAAAGTATTTGTGATGATAATTTGATATCGGAACTTACCAGTATTGTGGATGAAAACAATAGTATGATCGATCCACAGCTAGGTTGCAGTGCGGACGATTCAAATGCAGGGGATACAAGAATATCCACAAATAGTGTTTTGCACTTGGATGTTAATAGTTTGGACTGTTCTGTTGATTCGCATCAACAACTTAATTTGAGTGAATACAGCAATTTTGAGAGTAATTCGAGTTTTTTCCATTGTTTTGAAAATTTTCTCGATTTTGATGTTGAGGAATTTGAAAGAAAAGATACCTAAAAGATTTTACACAGTTAAAAACTATTAACTTTATCTTGGACGAAATGTTCCCAAGACATAAAATAATTATGTGGTGTAAATATCCATCCAATGATAGGCCTAAGTATGGATCAAAAAAACACTGGGTACTATACCAATAATTAAGGAACAACATCACTTGAAAACGTTTGTACTAAATAAATAGTTGACTGCTGACATTCATTTAATATGACTGTAACAGTATTATTTCATTAAATATTAATAAGCATCAACCAAAATATGACCAATATAAATGGTTTTCTCTTGCAGCCATTTGGGCTAATTGCTTATTCAGCCCACACGTGAAACAAAAATAGGTACTTATTTCTGCCTCTATAGCCCAAAGAGATAAGAAAATTAATAAAAATTTCAAACATGATGAATTGTTCAAGTAGGCCCTTAAACTAAGGACTTTGGTGCCGGTAGACCTGCTTCAGAGACCGCATGGTCTATGACAGGGGTTCCCAAATTTCTTGAGACCACACCGTCCTCCATATGTCAGATTTTCCGTGCAACCCTTATGTACCTAATTTTTTTTTTTAAATTGCCCAAATTTTATTTGGTACCGTTTTTTAAAATTTATCTATTATTTAGCACCGCGTCTTACTACCAGTTCGGGTTATACGCTTTAAGTACTAATTACGCTAATGGATTAGGAATTAGGAAGGTTGAATTAGAGGAAGTGAACCCGAATGTGCGTGGAGGGAGAGTGGAAAACCATTTAGGAAAAACCACCCCCAGTTCACCCGACCGAGATTTGAACCTCAATCTCCCCGTCCTCAGCAGTCGAACTCAACACGACTAGCGCGTTAGCCAACTACGCCACCAAGGCGGGTCCATTTTTTTAAAGAAAATGGTCATTCACATTACTAGCATGTCCTATTTTGAATGTAAAAATTCAAAACTAGAACTAAATAAGAAGGGATTAGAGTAGACAGTAGACATATTTTTATTGTACATGACCTGATGTGTACAGTTTGTTCATAATGGCAAAACATCCGTCCTGTATTTTATGATTTCAGTTTCACTCTTTCACTAACATTTAAAAACGAGACACATTTTTACATTAAATCTATTCTGGAAGGACAAACACATTGGACGTAATATGTGACTCTTTATACAAACAGCAACAAATGAATGACTGTATTTTGCAATAGTAACACTTTTTATTTGGCTTTTCATATTTTTACGGTAATTTTAGAAACTAGACTACCTAGCACAGATATTTGTGTCTTAACGAGATGGCCGAACTTGTTTATCGTCACACAAAATATCGACTCTGGGGACAACATTTGCTACAGCTACGCGGATCTCCTTCTCGACATTAACTTTGCTTATATATCTGGATTTCATTACCGCCTGGGCTGAAAATCTTGCCTCACAGAGGTAGGATGTGGCAAAAGCGAGAATTACTCTCACGGCTTTCTTACTCAATTCTTGGTAGTCTGAGTAGCCAAGCTTTCAAGAAGCATTATAATCTAGAACTCACATGAAGGGAGCACTTTCACAAGAGAAAATTATATGTTTTCCTGTATGATCTATTCGATTTTTTTAAATACACACGAAGACACAATGAAAATTTGCATGCAGCACTTCACTATACATTATAAGTTTTATTTTTTTACTTATAACAGCGATGCCCTGTTTGGGAACCCCTGGTCTAAGGTGATATACTAAACTTCTGATGACAGGGAGATCGAGATTTGAATTCAAGTCTGGTGTAGTGAGGGTGGTTTTTCCCAAATGGCTTTCCATGCATATGTGGCTACACTTCCTCTAAATTTAACTTTCCTCATCCCTGATCCATTATCACAATTAATACCTAGGTGTATAACCCAAACAGGAAGGGCGATGTGGTGCTAAAAAACTTTCTCAAAGACTGTCTCTAGAAAGAGCTATGGAGTACCAATCACAGGCAGACAAACAAATATCAAAATGTATCATTGATAGTAGGTTAAAGATAACAGTCCTTTTATTCTAAATGTATTGTATTTTAATTTATCTGCTTCCAATAGCAATTCCGTGAAGGCTTCAGTGTATTAAAGCTGTTATTTAAGCTAAAAATACTGAAATAAAACAAAACTTATTTACATGTGCATTGTGTTTATTGAATTTGATGAAATTATTTTGTTTCGACAAAAGTTTGGTCTGGCAAAGTATTATATTTACTCAGTGGTTGACACATTACCTCTTCATTAAAAATGCTGAATGTGTGCACAAAATATGTACTCAAACACTGTAAGATTATGAAGCCTATTGGAGTATGTAGACTAGGGATGGCAAATCTAGGGCACGCGAACATGATTACTTTTTCATGTCGGCGTGCCACACTAAACATAAACTAAAATTGTTGCCAACATCTTATAAAATTTTTGAAGCCAATAATATTTATATACGACCTTGAAGGTGTTACTTTAAAGTGGGGATGGAGGGTACGCAAGAAAAAGTGTTTTTGCAGTTTTTAAACCAAAATATTTTTTTGGTCAAAATAAATCAAATATTGCTTCAGTAGAAACACATAAGAGTTTAATTTTCTTCACATGGCCATCTAAACATTTCTTGAATATCTGTCGAGCGTGTCTTGGAATTTAATGACAACTTTGTATTTTCATTTAAAATGTTTGTCATCTAATGCTGCTATGCTCATGATAGATAATCAAGAACAGTTGATATCATCATATAAAGAAAATTAAACTATATGTTTGTATTGAAGCAATATATTATTTATTTTAACCAAACAATTAAAAACTGAAAAAACTGAAAAAACAATGACCTTTTCTTGCATTCCCTACATCCCCACCTTAAATGTTTTTGTTTAATTTATTGAAATTAATATAGTCTAAAACACTCACTCTGACAACTCTATACATTCTCTTTCTTTAATATTCAGACGTTATTAAAAATATCTACAATTTAATTTGAGTTGTTCATTACATTTTATAATAGGCCTAATCAACAAGTTTAGATTTTTAAATACCATACTCATGAAAAATCTAAATGAGAAGTGTCTTGTCTGAAAAGTTTTACCATCCCTGACATGTACCAAGTTGTATACCTCTTGATATATCTAGCCATGATTCAAATCTGAGACATGCTGTAAAACAAATTATTCTGCTAGGATAAATATATATTCACTATCTTTAATCTATTTGGTACTAACAATATCGCACGGCGTTGTCTGTGACCCATTGTGATATAAGAATTATATAACCCCCCCCCCCCCTCTCCTGTTCCACACACACATAAATAAAATGGTTTAGAATTAGTCGATTTCATAGACACTTTTTTTTTCTGAGGAGTCTGTGGCATATTTTTTTTACCACAGTTATCTCTGAAACGTAATTATAAGCCAGAGTAACAATATTTTCCTCGAAAATTTGTTAAAAATAGCATAATTAAAAATTTAAAAATCTGGCTTTAAGGTGCATTCTGTCTACCTATGTTAAAAATTTCAGATTTCTGTGTGCTGTAGATTTGGCTGAGCATTGTACACAGACAAACACTTCCTTTTTTTATTATTATAGGTTGGTACCATAAATTAATAACTTATACATCATCCATACACCAAGTTATACATGATATTTTATTCTTAAAACTCTTAATGTTTCTCTTTTTCACACATTCATAATGTTTTCTTACAAGTGTACATTTAGAGCACCTTTAAGAAAATACAATGTTATTCTATGATTAACAATGTTACTTTTTTACTAGTGCTATTTTATGGGTATTGATATTAACTATTAAAAGTGGTGGCAACAGATTACATCTGACTTGGTGTAGAAATATGTGAAAGTAGATCTAGTAAAATTTTCTAGATGGCATATTTTGTCTATTCATAAGAAAATGGGAGAGAATAGCTAGGCGGCAGTAGGTCTAGGAAATGAAAAAAAAAAATTGTTTTGCTCCCAGCTATCAAAAAATATAGAACTATATATTATTAATAATTATTTTATTGGCATTAATAATTTCCCAAGCAAATAATCTGAATGAGTAGTAAGACATGATGTGAATATATATGCGACAGTTTGATATTATATGATTGGATTTATAATATATATTAAATTAGTTTTACTACAGTAAATCTTCTAATTGAATGTTTTGCAATCCCACTGTACAGTCCAGTTTTAATCGAAAGGACCTTATCTGACAAGCTAGAAAAATTATTAAATCTACTTTCACAAAATCATACATCAAGTCTGGTGAGCTGCAGCTGTTATTTTTTATATATGTAATCAAAATATATAAAATTAACATAATGATATTGTAAAATGTTAAAGATGTTGAACAAAATGTGCTGGCGGCCGAGGTTCAATCCTCGGCCCCGGCACAGATTTATCTGATTACCAAACCCTTCCTTCACCTCTGACAAGACGTGTATTAACCACAACTTGTGAATGTGGGGATGGTTCGGATTCCACGTTAAACTGTAGGTCCTCCATTTCATCTCACAATCACCCTACCATTACACATTAGCGTAAGTGTATACAACCTGAACGGGTAGTAAGACACGGTGCTAATAATAATAATAATAATAATAATATTGTGAGAGTAACGTCTTAGACCATGCAGCCACTGAAGCGGGTCTTACAGGTGTTGGTTTGTTTTCAAACATGGTTCACTTTTTATTTTTGTGTTATGGTCTAAAAAGGTAGTGCTTCACTGTAAGTACATTTTCGATAAATGTTCTTTCACTGAGCCTGAACCCGTTGCATACGTTAATGCAGGGTATGCCTCTATTGTCATTCTACGATAATTTACTCAGACTTTAAACTTTCTAAAAACGTTATTTATGTTGTAGCATTTTAATGAGAATCAAGACTTTCAAATTCAGAAACTTTGATTTAAAAGAAAATGTGCAAACACTCAAAGACCCTTGAAATACATATTTTGAACATAATTTATGTGAGAGTTTTTTCACACTACTCGACTCTAGCTATAAATGACCGGAAAACTAGAGATTTTCTAGAGGTCTTCAGATCGAGCAGCATATCTTGAGTCATGCATCAGCCGCAAGGATCTGAAACTTGACAAGAGGTGCAACAGTGTTAGGTAAATTGAGCATAAGCCAGAAATTAAGGTAATTGCGTGAACATAGCAAAGAAAAAAAAAATAGGTATACGTGACAATTGGTACAAACAGAAGTTTGGAAATGGTTGTATGTAATATTTTCAACAGGAAAAGGATAAATGTTTTATTGAAAAAATAAAATGTTTCATATGTTATGTGTTCAGCTAAATTGAGATGAACCAACAATGATCTCTCCCCCTCAGTTTTGTTGTTGTTACAAGGCGATTTCTCTGCTTCTTCAATCCAATATTTATAATCAAAGTAATTCATTACAGCTGTAGTGCATATAGCCAAGCTGTTTGAAAGGACTCTTTTTTTTTTTAAATACTTTTTAAACTTATTTTCTTTAAGGTTATCGATTAAAAGTAAACTAGACTAAATTTTATATATATAGTATTATTTTGTGTTTGTTTTGTAAGGTGTCTGTTATATTTCTATCAAATATGCAACATAAACCTTAAAATAAAATTAAATGTATGCTCAACAAGACAATATGTATGCTATGCACATAAGTTTAAAATTATTTTGTATCATTTTTGCTCTGTAATGTATTTATTCAAAAAAGATAAACAGTAAAAAAGTTTTGTATCTTTTTATATTTTCAATAAATGCTAATTTTAAACTTTTCTCAATGCACCCATAGCCAACAGAGTACTAAGATTTATTTGCATGCAAATCCTACCTAATCTATAAAGGCAAGGGGTTCATGCAAATTTCAAGATTTGATTGGTATAATTACTTAGTTTTTTCTTGCTTAATAATAAAAACTATTAGTTGCAAAACACTTTTAAAATGTGTTCACATAAAACTGTGTATTTTTTAATATGTTAATGTTAATGTGTATTAATGAAATAAATTTAACCTTACTAGTACTTTTATATTCAAGAAAAAAATGATAATACAGTTGAAAAATGTTTCACCATGACTTGTTTAACTCTAGAATGTTATTGAACGTAGACATGTAGTACCTGTAGTGACAGAGTGTTGCATCTTGGCCATTACATTAGGTTAACTGGAAGTAGAAGCCAAATTTACGTTCCAATAGTATTAATAGATTTGTTGGCAAGGCTGTAGCCAGCCAATAATTTAAGGGGAGGGGGGGGGGGG
>CABFOW010000242.1:121510-182126 GCA_902141385.1 Timema californicum
GTTCGGGTTATACGCACTTACGCTAATGTGTAATGGTAGGGTGATTGTGAGATGAAATGGAGGACCTACAGTTTAACGTGGAATCCGAACCACGGCGGAGGCCTGGCATTCCCCACATTCACAAGTTGTGATTAATACACGTCTTGTCAGAGGTGAAGGAAGGGTTTGGTAATCAGATAAATCTGTGCTGGGACCGAGGATTTAACCCCGGCCGCCAGCATAGAAGTCTGACACCTTACCCCTAGACCGCCAGGTCACCGTTTTTTTTTAAAGATCTTGATTCTTTCTGTTTTGTAGTTTGATGTATTTAATTTTGTGTGTGATGTATGTTGATTTTGATTTGGTTAAAAATCCAAAAAAATGTAGAAAAATAAATTTTAAAAAATATGAGTGTAGGTAGAGCCAAGCCAATTCCAACTCGCCATCGAACGCAGCTAGTCGGCTTTACGGGACCAAACTCAAATCTGTATGGCCAACTTAACAAGAGTGTAAAGGAAAAGGTGGGGAAAATAAAATCGTACACGTTTCAAAATAAATATTTTATCATATTATGGTCTTAAAACAACACATAGTATTTTAATCTCACTATTGGTTGTAGAATGAGATGAACAATAGTGTCCAAATCAGTGGAATAGCTACAGTCTTTGATCGGGTAAGATTTTCCTTATAATATTTTAATTTAGACAAATTTTTAAATAGAAGTGAGAATTAAAATAATTCAAAGCAATATAAAAGATGTTGCTTCATTTGTTAATAAAATAGTAATTCATACAAGTGTGTGGCTTAGTATTTAAAAATAATTAATCAGTAAACCAGTTATTCCTAAATTAAGACAAATGATCAGTGATTTGTTGACTATTAATCTAATAACAAAGCCGTAGAAAAACTTAAACCAAGTGTATGCTTGTCATTGCAATATTTAATCAGCAAATATTTGAATCTTAAACTATAAAAAATCTCAAACCTTTATTTTTACAGCAATAAATAATGGTTTTAAATCTTAAAATACCATGTGCTACAGAAAAATAAACAATAAAAAATTATTGGAAACACTAGTAATAATTCAGATTTATATTTTTGGGAGACTTAATCAAACCCCGCATATCATCTATTTTAGTGGGATGTTAGACCAGGGTTTCACTGGAAATTTTAATGAAAATATAAATTTATGAGGCAAAAATATATTCTTCTCCTTAAAAATTTGAATATAAATTATTTCCCACAAAAACTTTTTCATTTTTAATAATTTGTATAATAAAGTTAACAGTAAATTACTTAAATAAAACATTAAGTAAAACAATACTAATTTTTGTATATGGTAATTTGAGAAATAAATACGTAGAGGCTTATATAAAAAAATAATAGTTAGAAACAAGTTTGATCTGTTCTGGGTTTTCAAGTGCCCAAATCGTTTGTATATGAGTTTTTCAGAGTCTACAATCCATAAAAAATACAAATGTAGGTTTTAAAAAAGGTTAATAAATAAGATAAATCTATTCATCACATTTATTTTGTAGCATTTCTTTTAGATGGCTACAACACAAATTTGAGTTATCAAACTGCTGCTCCATTCGCGAGCTGACTGCCATACATGAAGAGGGTGTGTGGATGCAATTGAAATCAAGAAAATACTCTTAGGGATGCGGTGTCCACCCAGTGACCTCTGGTGGTGGTAGTACAAACCCCATCCCCTCTTGTTTCCTACAAATGTTTTACCGCCTTGGGTCAAGCTAAGTCAAATAAAACTTCACTTGTGAAATGTTTTACCCACTTGGTGGACTTATAATTGCCCAAATTAGTAAGCTTCAGTGATTTAAAAAAAATGCCAATTCCTAATGAACAAATATATCCTTTAGAATTAATTGTTTTAATTTTTTTAATACTATTTAATGTGTTTTTTTCTGTTGGTTTCTTGCTCCCAGTTTGAGTTTTACATTGTTAATTATTATGTCAATGTATTTTGTATAAAGAAGGTTATATTTTAGAGGAAGTATACCCGTATTTTCAAGGAAAAAAGAGAAAACCATTTAGGGGAAAACACTGTCAGTACATTCAACCAGGATTCAAACCCCAATATTCCCGTTGCCAGCAATCAAGTCCAACACAAGAGGGATATGTTAGACCATGCGACGATCGATGTGAATTTTAGTGCTATTAAGGATAACATATAAATAAGGATAGAAGGCCAAACCTTGCACACAAGAAAAATTTATGTCCAAAAGTTTATATTTAAAACATAACAAAACATTATTTTGATCAGTCAAATGAGAAATATGTGAGAATGACCTTTCACAAGACACAGTTTTTGGTAAGTTATGGCTTCCTGCGCAGCACTTCAACATTAAAAGTAGCACTGTTCTGCTTGGAACAATGTTTGTCATGTTTTATGAGAGACCTGACAGTGACATATCACGATAACATGGAATGTTACATAAACATAATGTGATTGTACAACGCTGGTTATAATGTGTACGCTTGGATTTTTATGTATCTGTTGGTCCTAGAAGTTTCTCTCCTTCTTCCGGACTCACCACCTCGAGAACGGCTTGGAGGGTTGATGTGATTTCATCTAAAATAGAATAATGAAATATTACAGATGGCACACACAAACTGTGGTCATGATCCATGAAAATTTGCGTTTCCTGGACAATGTGTATAGACTTTTGTTCAAATGAAAAAGAAATGAAAATCTAGTGTAAAAGCATGTGGATGAGTAACTAGGAGTTCACTAAAAGGTTATGTTCAGATTATAAGCTAACATGATAATTACTCTAATGAGGTAGGGACAAATAAGGAGGCTCTCATTTTAGTGGAAGTAGAGTGGAAAACCACCCTCAGTACACCCGACCAGGATTCGAACCCTGATATCTCTGTCTTCAGCAGGTAACTGGGTATTAACTGTATAAAATAGTCTATAATATATTGAAATTAATTTTCTTTTAAATATGTCTCATCCCCTCGATAACACCAAGTAGATAATTACAGCTTGATGTAAGTATTACACTGTGCTGTGCTTTTCTGTGTTCTTCTTTAAAAACCAATGAAAATAAGACCGGCGAAATCATTTAACCATATTTTAAAAACTAAAACTGT
Organism: Timema californicum; assembly: GCA_902141385.1. Taxonomy (NCBI): domain Eukaryota; kingdom Metazoa; phylum Arthropoda; class Insecta; order Phasmatodea; family Timematidae; genus Timema; species Timema californicum. The sequence goes on from CABFOW010000242.1 coordinate 124,604, forward strand.
ATTGAAAAATAATTATTTTTAGATCAATGCCTTAGCTGAGTCAAGAGCATGTTTGTTTACTGGTCTAAGGGTCCCGGGTTCAATTTCCAACATGGCTGAAAAAATGTATCGTTGGTGAAATATGTGCTTTCCATTTCACAGTAATAAATTAATGGCTGGATGTTGTGTCTGTTCTAGATTTAAGTCAGTTTATGTGTCTTGTGCTGATATAATCAGTCGGTTCAAAAAGTGCACGTTAAATACACCAAATAAAAAATAAATAAACAAAAAAACTATTAAACCTATCCCATTTTAGCTGTTGTCAATTGAAGAATGCGGAAAACCACACTTTGGTATATTTTATGGTTTAAACCTTATCTTGTATTTTATTATTATTATTAGCACCACGTCTTACTACCCGTTCAGGTTATATGCACTTACGCTAATGTGTAATGGTAGGGTGATTGTGAGATGAAATGGAGGACCTACAGTTTAACGTGGGATCTGAACCATGGTGGAGGCATGGATTTCCACACATTCACAAGTTGTGATTAATACACGTCTTGTCAGAGGTGAAGGAAGGGTTTGGCATCAGATAAATCTGTGCCGGGACCAAGGGTTGAGCCCCGGACCCCCAGCACAGAAGTGTGACAGCTTACCCCTAGACCACCGGGTCACCTATCTTGTATTTAATTTCCCAGTTAATGATAGGAATACAAAGCCTAAACTTTACTATTAAACATGGCAGGTAGATAATCAAATAAACACTATAAATTAGATCTTATTATAAACTATAACTATATGAGAATACAAATTGATGCTACTTTGACAATTTTCTGAAGGTAAGAGTGTAGGGAGCACGAGAAAAGGGCGGTGTTTTTGAAGTTTTTATAAAAAATATTACTTTTTTGTCAAAATAAATCAAATAAATATTGCTCCAGTGGAAAAAGAGAGTTAAATCTTCCTCACATGGTGATACAAACATTTCTTGAATATCTGTTGTGAACTTAGTGGGATAAAATTATAAACTTTTTAAATGAAGATAAATAATTGATATTAAACTCTATATGAGAACCTTAACAGATATTTAAGGACTGTTGATATCAATATGTGAAAAGAATTAAACTTCGTGTTTCTACTAAAGAAATATTTGATTTATTTTGACCAAAAAAAAAAGGTTGATATTAAAACTGTAAAAAACCCTTACCTTTTTTTGTGTTACCTACACTCTGATCTTAATTAGTCCATGGAGAAAAAAAATTAATAACTCAACATCAAATTATTAATACTATAAATAGTTCCATATTAAAACACATTTGGCAAATTTTTGCCAACGGCATACTTTTTTAAACAAGTATAATTTGTATTAAAATTTTTATATGAGGTAAGGTATTTATTTTTGACAAACATTATTAATAATTTAGTAAGGAACGAATTGTACTGAATTTAGGAGAATTAAACTTTAAATGCGTTGATGGACTATATTATGTTTCAACAAGTGATACTATGATGTATTGAGTAAAAAACAAAGTTACAAGATTAAATTGACAAGAATTTGGTAATATTGATACAAGTCAATGTCACTAGGATGTAATCTGTGTTATATATTAGATTAATATTCACAAAATTGAATAACACACTAAAAACATTTAACAAATATTAAAATATTAAAAAATTGTTAAACATATACTAAGGACGTTAATACATCAAAATTCGTGGAGTTGGATGAACTTTTTAATATAGTAAAATTAATGTATATAAAGTACTTAATCTCTGTCAGTTATTAAAGTATACATGCATTTAAGGACACATTAATTAGAATTGTAAAATAAATATATCTTAAAATAATGTGAGAAAACGTTTTAAAATTGAATTGTTCCTTATCTGTAATCCCCTGTTCCTTGGTTCCACATTGCTGTGTTTATGATATTGTCGACATGTTTCGATGCACTTACGGCATCATTCTCAAGACATGATGAAGAGACAAGGAGTGTTCCAACTGATGCTGTGATGTTTACTCAATACATCATAGTATCACTTGTTGAAACATAATATAGTCCATCAACGCATTTAAAGTTGAATTCTCCTAACTTCAGTAAGGTATTTATGTTCATTTCTAAATCAACTGATTTTATCAGCACACGAATTATAGATTAACGTGAATCTAGAAAAGACACAAGACCCAGTCCCCTGGTCAATAATTCATCACTGTGAAAGTGGATACCCCAATTTCATTAATGATCAAAATTTTCCGCCATGCCGGTAATTAAACTTGAAACTTCCAACTCTACAGGCAGACAAGCTGCCAACTGAGCTAATGTGTTGGACTAATAGATGTCAATCAATAAAACATTTATTAAACATTATCTGTAGAAGTGGAATACAAACTATGGTTTTATTTAATTATTTGAGGTATTCAACGTGTACTTTATGAATCGGCAAATTATTTCAGCACACGAGAATTTCTATGAGCGAGAGAAAAAGGGTCCACCAATTTTGCCGGGAAAGGTATTTTCACATACCGTCCAGGGTTCTTTTACATGCCACAATCGACATGAGACCAACAACCTTACTTCCCCCTGAAGCAAGTTGTGCTACATATTTTTATCGTTTGGTAAACAATTATCGACCACGATTGGGTTTGAACCCACAAACATTGGGTCCTGAGGTGAGTACCTTAACCTCAAGACAATTAAGGCCGACTACAAACTATGTTATTTGTATTGGACCCTATATCTGTATTGTCAAGCCTATATTAAAAAGCCTTACCAAAAAGTTACAAAACAAAAGATGAAATTGGTTTTACGATATTGTTGTGTATACTTACGGAGCATCTTTGTGTAGCTCTCTGGTTTCCCTTTCCACTTGATGAAAACATAATACACGGGCACTCCAGATATGGTTATGGCCAATCCAATTACTGCAAGGACAGAAGATATTTGTACACTTCAAACACATGTTATTATTTTGTTTTAATGTCTAGCTCGTGCTGCCTTCTACCCCACCTTAATAATAAACATTGATATATGTTTGTTTATTTATTTATTTAGCAGGCATCTTACTACCCGTTTGGGTTATACGCTTTAAGTACTAATTACGCTAATGGATTAGGAATTGGGAAGGTTGAATTTAGAGCAAGGGAACCCACATTTGCATGGAGGGAGAGTGGAACACCATTTAGGAAAAACCACCCCCAGTTCACCCGACCGAGATTCGAACCTCGATCTCTCCGTCCTCAGCAGTCGAGCTCAACACGACTAGCGCGTTAGCCAACTGCGCCACCGAGGCGGGTCATTTATATATGTTAAGAACTACTCAAGGTAACTTATAACCTCTCTCAATATGTATTTTTAAGATTAACCCATACTCACCTGTACTCAGTGGGTCAGCGATGGCCGGCACAACGGCCAAGAAAGCACAGCATATCAAAAAGGTGACCGGGAGCACGAGGTTGACCTTAATGGGCCGCGGTATGTCCGGCTGAGAGCGTCGCAGGTACAGGAGAGCCACGATGCACGCAGCGGTCGACAACCAGAGGATTTGACTGAAGTAGTTGATGAGCACAAACACGTCGCTCGAACACAGCATCAACAAGGACATCCCACACTGAAACAAGGACTAAATTGAGTTGTTCTCTTGTCGCTGATTGGAGGCTGTAAACTCTAACTTTATTTATTATTAATATTAATTAGCTTAACTTTCATTTTTGAAAAAGCTTTTATAAAATCTAGTATTACTGATTTTTCTGTTTCATTTAAGTATATAAAATAGTAAGTGAATAATACAATAATTATATTTATAATATATTTCACCATTTTCATAAACCTGATGATCTTAAATGTAAATATCTTAATTTTAATATGTTTGTCTTATTATTACTTAGGCTCTTACAATAAATGTGTTGACTTATCATTTTTCATTACATAAATTAATTAATAATATTTCACATATAATTTTTCAAACTTATTTAGTGTTCAATACAATTCTTTTTGATACCTTTTATAATTTGTATATATTTTCATAATACAATGATTGGTTTATAAATTAACATATTATCTCTTCTCAATAAACTTTAAAATGTGTTTAAATAATATCTGTTTGCCAAAGTAAACAAATTATTGCCCTGGGCAGTAGAGAGATGTGGTTTAATTTTCTGCATATTATAATCTCAACATATCTTGGAATATCTGTCATGAGCATTGCAGCATTTGTCCAGAATAATTTTAAACAAGGATAAAATGTCCTGGGCCAATTACATGATGCTTATTACAGATATTCAAGAAATGTTGATACAATTATGTATAGATATTTAAACTAAATCATAAATGTATCAAATGGAGACATATTTGATTTATCTTGGTCCAAAAATGAGTTTAATCATAAAATCTGAAAAAATACGTATCTTAGCTCGCATTAATTTCTATTCCACCTTAAAGTTATTTTAAACTTATTTGGGATTGTGGTGCTTTTTTGGGGGGAGGGGCGGGGGTATAAATAAAAAAATTCAGTTTCAATATCATAATGGGTGAAACTTCCCCCACTCCCCCAAAAAAAGCCCTACCCTTTTATACCCATCACCATTTCTTACCCGCTTTTGTGGCCGCATGGTCTAAAGCGCTAATGTCGCAGTAGACTAGACTGCTGAAGACGAGTAGATCGATGTAAGATCCCGGTTGGCTGGTTTTTCCAAAATGGTTTTCCACCCTCCCTCCACGCAAAATCGGGCAAACTTCCTCTAAATTCAACCTTCCTAATCCCTTAACACATTAGTGAAATTAGTACATAGGCGTATAACTCGAACGGATACTAAGACGCGGTGCTAAAATAAAAAGATATCACCTCGTCTCATTGTGTGATTACCAAGGAAGACACCAATCCTCCATAATCAACCCTTACACCTCCCACTCACCGTGAATAAAAGAGACGGCACAGGGGTGAACTTGCGGATGTGGATGTAGGAGAAGACTGATGGCAGTTGTCCCTCCTGAGACCCCACCAGGAACAGTCGGGCCGACGTGAACAAGATACCGTTCACACCACCGAATGTTGACAGCGCCACAAACACCGGCACCGTCCAGGACATTGACCCGAACATCTTGTCTCCGAAAGTCTGGATGGAACAGTTGGGGGAATTTTTATTGTTATTATATCAACCCCAGGGTTGCCACTATTTTCATTACTACCAATTCCCCTGTATTTTTCAGAAGGAGTTCTCAATTTTTTTTTTTCAACAATGTCCACTTATTATTACTTGATATGACAGAAGTCTATTTACTACAGCTCATGTGTTGAAATTGAGTATCCTATTGGATTTGAATTCTACATTACAGTTGTCTACTCACCACGGATACAACAAAGGAGGGGATCTTCTTCTCTTGAAGAGCCAATGACACTGTATACACACCAGGACTATCACGGTGGGGTTGAGAATCTTGTCTGAGTTGAAGAGCCACTAACACTGTCTACTCACCAAGACTATAGCGGTGGAGGGTATCTTCTTGTCTGAGTTGAAGAGCCACTAACACTGTCTACTCACCAAGACTATAGCGGTGGAGGGTATCTTCTTGTCTGAGTTGAAGAGCCACTAACACTGTCTACTCACCAAGACTATAGTGGTGGAGGGTATCTTCTTGTCTGAGTTGAAGAGCCACTAACACTGTCTACTCACCAAGACTATAGTGGTGGAGGGTATCTTCTTGTCTGAGTTGAAGAGCCACTAACACTGTCTACTCACCAAGACTATAGTGGTGGAGGGTATCTTCTTGTCTGAGTTGAAGAGCCACTAACACTGTCTACTCACCAAGACTATAGCGGTGAAGGGTATCTTCTTGTCTGAGTTGAAGAGCCACTAACACTGTCTACTCACCAAGACTATAGCGGTGAAGGGTATCTTCTTGTCTGAGTTGAAGAGCCACTAACACTGTCTACTCACCAAGACTATAGCGGTGAAGGGTATCTTCTTGTCTGAGTTGAAGAGCCACTAACACTGTCTACTCACCAAGACTATAGCGGTGAAGGGTATCTTCTTGTCTGAGTTGAAGAGCCACTAACACTGTCTACTCACCAAGACTATAGCGGTGAAGGGTATCTTCTTGTCTGAGTTGAAGAGCCACTAACACTGTCTACTCACCAAGACTATAGCGGTGAAGGGTATCTTCTTGTCTGAGTTGAAGAGCCACTAACACTGTCTACTCACCAAGACTATAGCGGTGAAGGGTATCTTCTTGTCTGAGTTGAAGAGCCACTAACACTGTCTACTCACCAAGACTATAGCGGTGAAGGGTATCTTCTTGTCTGAGTTGAAGAGCCACTAACACTGTCTACTCACCAAGACTATAGCGGTGAAGGGTATCTTCTTGTCTGAGTTGAAGAGCCACTAACACTGTCTACTCACCAAGACTATAGCGGTGAAGGGTATCTTCTTGTCTGAGTTGAAGAGCCACTAACACTGTCTACTCACCAAGACTATAGCGGTGAAGGGTATCTTCTTGTCTGAGTTGAAGAGCCACTAACACTGTCTACTCACCAAGACTATAGCGGTGAAGGGTATCTTCTTGTCTGAGTTGAAGAGCCACTAACACTGTCTACTCACCAAGACTATAGCGGTGAAGGGTATCTTCTTGTCTGAGTTGAAGAGCCACTAACACTGTCTACTCACCAAGACTATAGCGGTGAAGGGTATCTTCTTGTCTGAGTTGAAGAGCCACTAACACTGTCTACTCACCAAGACTATAGCGGTGAAGGGTATCTTCTTGTCTGAGTTGAAGAGCCACTAACACTGTCTACTCACCAAGACTATAGCGGTGAAGGGTATCTTCTTGTCTGATTTGAAGAGCCACTAACACTGTCTACTCACCAAGACTATAGCGGTGAAGGGTATCTTCTTGTCTGAGTTGAAGAGCCACTAACACTGTCTACTCACCAAGACTATAGCGGTGAAGGGTATCTTCTTGTCTGATTTGAAGAGCCACTAACACTGTCTACTCACCACGGCTACAGCGGTAGAGGTGAGCATCTCGTCAGAGTTGAGGACGGCGAAGTACGCCAGGTTAGCCGTCACGTATACCAGTGTCACTATCGGCATCGCGATCCATATGGCGCGTGGTAAATTCCTGAAACAACCAATCCTCCATTATTATGACACAAAGTGTCTTTTGCTGTGATGTGGTTTATTTTGTTTATCTTTCCTGAACAGGCATAAACAAATTTCGCTGTTCAAACTCTGTTCACACGCAACGTTTTAATACTCGGCTATAACTGAACAGACAAAAAAAAAAGTTGCAGTTCAGTGGTGTTCACACATTACAAGCTTTCAGCACAGTTTTAAGAACTCAGTTCCGTGGAACCAGTGTTGCCAACTGTACAATCTAGCTGTTACTCTTGATATAATTTCACCACGTGCACAATCCAATTTTAGGTATTTTCTAAAAGTAATATATCCTGTTGCCCTGCTATCTAGTAACAAATTTTACATTAATTTTTTTTAAATGTAAATCGCAGGGCTTATCAATATAGTGTTATAAAGTAATATCCTACCAGTCAAAATACAATTCATTTCAGGTCCATGTACTATCGCTAGAGAGAATAGACTTAGCAACACTGCGTGAAATTCACCATGGAGGAAGTGCTAGTATGGTCAATTTTTGCAAATTACCTTGTAAAAAGAAGGAAAATTCAACATCATAAGTGCACGCAACGCTCAAGGTGGAATAGACATTGGCTACTGAACAAATACAAAATTAGGAGTGTCCGTAAAGAAACTCACGTTATCATTGACGAAGATCAGTCGTGATTGAATAATATAAAAATGATCAAGGGAAATTCAGTGAACATTGTCTTTGCACCGATATCGAAGTAAAATGGACCAACATTGTCTATAAAAGACGGAAGGGGGCGTCCACACGTACCGATAAGTCTGTGCAGTTTGCTGATAAACATGCTGTGGGCCTAAGTTTTTCGTCTCTATGTATAGAGATCGTGGTTCGATCCCGGTTGGATGCACCGAGAGTGGATTTTCTCACATGGTTTTATACTAGCTCTCCACACAAATGCGGGTGCACTTCCTTTCAATTCAATCTTTCTAATCCCTCACACACATTAGTGTAATTAGTATGTAGGCGTATGACCTGAACAGTTGGTAAGACGCGGTGATAATAATAATAATAATAATTATTATTATAATAATTATAATAATTATTATTATTTGTTGATATAGAGCACATTGACTCAAAAGCGTAAACCGCTTTAATATATTATTATTATTAGCACCACGTCTTACTACCCATTCGGGTTATACGCACTTAATATTAAATGAAGGACCTACAGTTTAACGTGGAATCCGAACCACGGTGGAGGCCTGGCATTCCCCACATTCACAAGTTGTGATTAAATACACGTCTTGTCAGAGGTGAAGGAAGGGTTTGGCAATCAGATCATTCTGTGACGGGACCGAGGATTGAACCCCGGACCCCAGCACACAAGTCCGAAACCTTAACCCTAGACCACCAGGTCACCAACCTCTTTAATAAGCTATTTTAAAAACACGGGTAATAAATGGCTTAGTATAAGCTGAGGGGATGAGAAAGATAGTCTTAGAGCAGTGGTTTAAGGGTTTCCCAACCTGGGGAGGTAGGGGTGGGGGATGGGGGGTTGAAGCACTTCTAAAATAAAGTTAAACAAGATTTGAAGATTTAAAAAAAAAATTGAATCACTTTTCCAAAGTAATGAAGATTTTTTTCCTTGCGGTATTGGCAACACTGACTGCCATTTGTAAAGAAGGAGAAAAAAAAATCATTGAGACCAACCAGCCCCGCGCGTGAATGTGTTTATTTTCAAGACCACAAGAATTGTATTCACCCTTTAATTCTCTTTTCTACCCTCCTCCTAATCTACACTAGCCCCATGACTTCTTTGGTGCTGACTGACAGCTCACATCTGACGGCTTTGAAAAGTTACCAGACAAAATTATGTATCCCTACGCCGAACCATATGATCTGCAAAAATATGTGTTTAGCAGCTGTCACTTCTGACAGTCAAAATTTAGGTATATACCTGTCAGAAGTCAGCTGTGAGCTGTCAGTCAGCACCAAAGAAGACACGGGGCTACTGTACCATCGAGGACACGTGTACCACCATCGAGTTTTCAACTTTTGAATTTCATAAAAACTGAATAACGTTGTCGACTTAAGGGGAAAGTGATTGTAGGTGTGCTCTGTCAAACATAAAACCAGATATTCAAGAACTGGTGAAAACAAAATAGTGTCAACCATCACACTAATTTGAAGCGGCTTTTTTTTAATACTGATTTTCTGCCAGTATAAAATAAAGAAATTATTATTATTATTATTATTATTATTAGCACCGTGTCTTACTACCCGTTCGGGTTATACGCACTTACGCTAATGTGTAATGGTAGGGTGATTGTGAGATGAAATGGAGGACCTACAGTTTAACGTGGAATCCGAACCACGGTGGAGGCCTGGCATTCCCCATATGTATTGTCAGAGGTGAAGGAAGGGTTTGGTAATCAGATAAATCTGTGCCGGGACCGAGGATTGAACCCCGGCCGCCAGCATAGAAGTCTGACACCTTACCCCTAGACTGCCAGGTCACCAATAAAGAAATAACTAGAAAACAATTTTTTTTAAAGATTTTTATAACTTTCTCGAAAATAAGGGAGTGGGGTATTCTCTGATCTACCATAGAGGGCGTCAGTTAAAATAGGTTGGGAACCACTGTTTTAGAGTAAGTGCACCCGCATAAGCGCACAGATAGGATGAGGAAAAACCACATTTTTTAAACCCGATTCGTATAACCACCCCAAAATGTATCTGACCTAGATTTAATCCTTGTTGCTATGCGAGTTTATCGCCTCCAGGGTGGATAGCGTACGAATATAGGCCTATATGTTAACAAAAGCTTTCCACGACGCGAAGCAATCTTTGTAAAAAATCCCTCCGTCAGTAAATTAAATGAAGAGGTCAAGTAAAACCAACAAACCTCACCCCTTATCTTCTCTCGCAAAGGAACGAAAGCGATGTTTTATTAATGAGCATTAGGCTATATCAGATGTAAGGTAGGTTATTCCACTGTGAAACATCCTTTCGCCGACAGAAAAAAAAAAACAAATTCACAGGCGTCATTTATTTCGTTTCGAGAATGAAATAGCAAGTAAAAAAAACTACCATAAAATAGGTTAGGAAGAGTGTTAACAAAAGGTATTTTAATGTTTTACACGCATTTTTTACAACACAGTGCTATGTATCAGCACACGATATACAAACTAATCTGGCTTAGAACGCAAGGAATGAAATTACTGGGGAGTGAAGGAGGTTATATAATGATAAGCTACATACCATGTGTTCATCACAAGATATTGTTAGGGTGGTCAAACCTCGTAGATTACGGTGGGCAGGTCACGCAGCGCGAATGGGAGGATATATAACCGTGTCCATGCTGTTAACCAGCAGACCCAATGGGAAGAGACCATTGGGAAGACCCATAGACGCAGATGGGAGGCTAGCATTGCCTGAGGGAGATGGGGTATAATGAGGTGGTCTGGATCAACTAGTTTTTCTGCATTTATGTTTGATTTTCTTTGATTTGTCTACTATAGCTTTTTTCTAAATAACAATAAAAAAGGAGATACTTTAATCAGATCCAGGTGTTTAAAACAATATAAGGAAATCGATTAATCAAGAGTAAATATCGATCCAAGATCGAGCATCCCTATTCCAGAGCCCGGTCTCAATAACCCTACGTCCGATGGAAAAGGCCTAACCAGAGTTGATGAGTCTTCAAAACGAAGGTTTATTTGATGCGCTCTCCATTCGTCCGGAGCTGGGCCTGCATTAGGCCTTTCGGCCGGTTAGGATTGTCCGCACCATCTGGTAGAAAGCACATGCGCCAGGAGAAGTTCAGATTGTGCGGCGTTTCTTGCCGATTTCCACGCTGAATTTCTATGAGCGAGAACGAAAGGGCCTACCAATTTTACAGGGAAAGGTATTATCAGATACCTTTAAGGGTTATTTTACATGCCACAATCGACATGGGACCGACTGCTTTACTTCACCTCTGAAGGAAGTTGTACTAAGGATTTTAATCGCTCAAGAAAAATCTGTCAACCTCTAATGGGTTTGAACTCATGAACATCGGGTCCTGAGGCGAACATTTTACCCCAAGACCACTGAGGTTGACACAGATCAGAGTAAAAGGAAAGGAAATGCTAAGCCAATGTTTGCACTACGTGCCGACGTCATAGAGAATGTGTTTTTTTTCTTACACCAAAGGATGAGGTCACGTTGAAAGCATTTTCTTGTAGCAATTATTCCTACAAAGAGCTCGATTTAGATTTTCGGACAGAAAACGTTATCCTCTGAACTTTAGGTTGAGTTTTTAGAGTGGTAAATTAAGAATTTTAAAAGAGACTTTGGGTTCGATTCCAAATGGTACTTACAGTGGCGAACCATCGAACCAACACCGAACTATTATTTTTCTATGTTTAACGTTTTGTTAATTGATTTAGAAAAAGATAACATATATAACAAGGATTTTGTAGTTTCTAAGTGAGCTGAGCAAAAAGTCCCAAAAATGCGTGAAAACATTCCGAGTTTCGTATCCAGAGTGAGAATTGTTCTTCAAAAACCATTACGTCATGATTTCGCAAAATGGAGGCAGAGAAATTAAAAGACATATGAAATAACCTTATTAACAATTTAACGGATCAAAGTGTTACAACGAATCAATAGTACGGCAACCGTCCCCGTGGTGCGTAGTGGTCAGTGAACCTTGCTATGAGCTTTGGTGTCCAGGGTTCGATTCCTGGATGCTACCATAGGTAATTATCCCGAAAGGAGAATCACCTAAACAGTACCAGGGTTTGGTTAGTTTGGCTTAAGTTAGGCTGTGTTTCCTTTGATTCCACACACTGATTCATACTCACTATTACCATCACCTCATCTCATCGGGACATGGAAAGAGCCTCCATGGAAATGATGTATAATTAGTACATTCGGGCGTCCCCTAGGAAACGGTACATTAGTACTGGCTAATCCTTCGACAATTTGGGCTGCGAGTAATGTAGCCCAAACGCGCAATATTATTATTACTATTATTATATTAGTAGCTACAAGCAAATCGTTGCAAGACGTAAGATCCAAATTACTAAAAGGGACCAATCTTCTTAAATCTATTTCAGAACTCATTATAGAAATAAGAAACATATAATGTGATTTGTGGTGTACTAATATCTTAAATATCTATGAGAAACATTGCTTACAACAATGTTTTGAATCGTTTTCAAGTATTTTTCAATTATTATATGAGTGACGGTGAAATTAAAGAACGTGTGAAAAGATTAACGACCAAATATGAAGAAAAAAAAGATGTTGCCATTAAATATTTAATTGATGAAAATCTAAATTTTATTGAATAGGCCTATAATCAAGAAGATGACGTATGTAATCCTGTTACTATGTTTAAGTAAATAGTTAACGGACGGCAATCTACATTTCCTAGTGTCAGTATAAACGATTTTATTTTATTTTCTAACAATGCCTGTTTTTGATGCACATTGAACGCTCATTTTCTGTTTTTTTTAGCACCGCGTCTTACTACCCATTCGGGTTATACACTTTAAGTACTAATTACGCAAATGGATTAGGAATTGGGAAGGTTGAATTAGAGGAAGTGAACCCGCTTTTGCGTGGAGGGTGAGTGGAAAACCCTCTAGGAAAAACCACCCCCAGTTCAGCCGACCGAGATTCGAACCTCGATCTCCCCGTCCTCAGCAGTCGAGCTCAACACGACAAGCGCGTTATCCAACTACGCCACCGAGGCGGGTCATTTTCTGTTCTTGAAACAGGTTGAAAATTATTCATGCCATTTATTAAGTCAGTTGAATTTAAGCAATTTGTTACACATGTTTATAGAAAATGATATTGTTCATTCATATTATATTATGAATCTATTAGTGATATTTACTAAACTTTTAAGTGAGAAAAGTTCCACTTTAATGTGATTGTTGTGTAAATATATTTTAAAAATTACTTAAATATTTAATTTATTTTTCTTCAAAGCAAACATATAGTTTTTTTATGTACTGTACGTGTTTATTACTTACTGTTTAATAATAGTAAAACGGATGTACAATGTGATTTGATTTTATACTAGAAGAGTATGTGAATTTTTCATATGTATGCATTATGACATATTTCAACTTAACATTTTTAGAACAGCTATTAAACAGTATTTTAACACCAACAACAATATCTATTATGTGAAACCCACCTCGGTGGCGTAGTTGGCTAACCCGCTAGTCGTGTTGAGCTCGACTGTTCGAATCTCGGTCGGGTGAACTGGGGGTGGTTTTTCCTAGATGGTTTTTCACTCTCCATCCACGCGAATGCAGATTCACTTCCTCTAATTCACCCTTCCAAATTCCTAATCCATTAGCGTAATTAGTACTTAAAGCGTATAACCCGAACGGGTAGTAAGACACGGTGCTATATATATATATTATGTGAACATAGTGTTTTTTTAGCTTTGGCTTCGCCCTTGATTTATTTATTTTAAATTTCGCTTCAACTTCGCCTCGCAATTAAAAACTAACATTCGTACATCCTTCCTAGAAATACATGATATGCGGAAGAAAAAACAAATGCTTATTCTTTCGATACCGATACCTATTGCTATCGACATCTTTCTTCGGTACTAAAAATATAATATAAAATAAATTAATAGAATATCGATACTTTTAATCATATACGAGAAATGAGTAAGGTATCGATACTTTTAATCCTATACGAGAAATGAATAAAGTATTGATACTTTTGATCCTATAAAATAAATTAATAAAGTATCGATACTTTTAATCTTATACAAGAAATTAATAAAGTATCGATACTTCTAATCTATACAATAAGTGCGTAAAGTGTCGATACTCTTATTCCTATACAACAAATAAGTAAAGTATCGATACCTATATCTCCATACGAGAAATGGGTAAAAGTATCGATACTTCTCTATTCCTATACGAAAAATAAGTAAAGTATCGACACTTTTTCTTTTGATACCCCACCCCGAATAGAGACGCTTGTAGAATAGCCCTTCGAGTGCACAAGATGGGATCCTTACCCCTTTCTCCTTGGTATGAATAAAAAATGTTTGCTCCGAGCCTGAGCTCTGCCCGGTAACAAAGACAATAGAGACGTTGGCAGGAACCAGAAGAGGATTTGCACTAACAAAGCCACTTGGATCACGTGCGCAGAAGGGAAGAATCGAGAGGCTTCTTCAGATCATGAGAATCTTTTTTCAAGAAACTGAAACTTTCCAAGCCCGTGTAAAGTCTGTTGCAATTTATAAAAATACCTACTTCGTTTTCTAGAATTAAATGAGTACTCTTCAGTTCTAGACAAGCTTTTTATTTCTCATGGACCACATCTGACGACTGGCGAAGGATCAACAGACCAAAAGCTAAGAAAATATTTTCATTCTATTTCTTACACGCCTTGAGCCGTGTTCAGGCTAGAACAGAACATCTCCGCGAACATTTATAAGAAAAATGTGTTCTTTGTTATACCCGCTGTGGCTGTAATGTTCAAACTTTTAACGTAAAATAAATCTTCGAACATGCTCTGTACCAACCCGAACAGAGCAAGTTCGCAAAGTGTTCCCGTAGTTATAAACTTGTGTTTGGGGTGGGTTTTTTTTAAACATTTAGCTCAGTTGTACTTTAATATCGGTGTTGCGATGAGTAATGTGCATGTAGCAGCGGCTACATATATATATATATATACACATATATATATCACACATAGAAATTCACTCTCCAAAAGATATAATTGTACTTACAACTAAGCAAAATACAGCTATGACTCAGCTGCTGTCACACCAATGGCTGAATGCTCGGGGGAAAAGTCCGCAAACTATTCCTCACACGAACACGAACAGATTTTGATGTGACGGGAGGAGGAGGCGAGGGGGGTGGGGGTGGGGGGGAAACGAAAACTGGTGAATTGGGGCCGAATAGAACGACGAACAAATTTTGTCACAGATACATTTTCGGAAAACCGTCAAAATTGCTCGTCTAATCGGATTCTGTTTGTCGTTCTGTTCCAGTCTGACCACTATTTTGGTTTCCGGACATGCTGAAATAAACCCTGATTTTTATACGAAGCCCTCTTCTGACCACCGACATTGAATAAAATTCACTAACATTTGCCATCACCCACTTCGGTGTCCGCGTGGTCTAAGGCGCGACTCTCACAATAGAATAGACTGCCGATAGCAGGGAGATGTCTGTTCAAATTTTGGTCGGGTGTACTGATGGTGGTTTTCCCTTTCCCTCCACGCAAATTCGGGTACACTTCATCTAAATATTACATTCCTAGTCCCTAAAACCATTAGCGTAATTAGTACATAATCGTATAATATGAACGGGTAGTAAGACGCGGTGCTAAAAAAAAATTGGCACTGTAGAAATATGTTTCGTTTGATTTATTAACTCTAAAGTTCATCTAAAAAGTGAACAAAGGCTTCCAATAATACTTCTTTATTGGATTACTGTATAATTTATATTTCTATTGATAATTAATTAAATGTAATACCTGCTTGGGTGGTCACATGGTCTAAGGCGTCATTCTCGTGCTATACTAGACTGCCGATGACAGGGAGATCGGAGTTCGAATCCAAGTTGGGTGTAATGAAGGTTTAAAAAAAATCTCTCTTCTCTCTCAACTCAAATGCGGGTACACTTTCTATAAATTCAACCTTCCTAATCCCTAAATCATTAACGTAATTAACCTACATAGTGTGTGTATAGCCTGAAAAGGTAATAAGACATGAGGATAGAAAAATAAATAAATGGATTAATAATTTAAATATAATTGTTAATTTTTTTTAGCCTCCGTGGCGACATGAATTTCCAGTTTTCCTATGAAAATAAGACTGAGACTGTACCTTCCTTTTAAACCTGCCGTTCTTCTTCTGTCCTATTTCATAAACGGTCAATCTAGAGAAGTGGGATTTCTCTCTACTTCAAACAACAGCCACGATTTATAAAGGCAGCTTGAATGTCTCCTGCTAATCGAAACACATCCCTTAGAGATGTTTTTTTTCTAAGAAGAGGTATACACTTACTTGTTGCGCGATTGAACCACCCTTCTGCCAGCCTCCCCTCCTTCCCCTTCAAGACAGTCCTAGTTCAAAAGCACCCCCTTCCTACCTATATACAACCTTTCCAATCCAAAGTTTGATTTTCCTCTTCATTTAATCCTGTTTTATCCCCTTCCAAGTAACATATAAGGTGAGGAAGTGTTTAGGTATCTTTTTTTTTTTAGCGCTGCGTCTTACTACCCGTTCGGATTATACGCTTATGGACAAGGTGAGGCCGAAACAATTACACTATTGGTAACTTGAAAAACTAACACTTTAATTTAAAAGTAAATAGTCACTAGCTAAATAAAAGCAAACTACACTTTACATTTTCTGAAGATAATTTAACTCAGGTGAGCTCCATTGGACGTCAGACAAACCTCAGCGCGTTGCCCATCCCTTTCCTCGGCGTATATCGTCTAATTGTTTAGGCCCCACCTTGTACTAACTACGATAATGTTTTAGGTACGATGAAGGTTGACTTTAGAGGAGGTGTATCTAGATTTACGTGCAAAGAGAGTGGGAAAACCACCCTCAATGCAGTCTAGTCCATTTCAAGAGTGACGCCTTAGATTGTTAGATCACCAAAGAAAAGCTTTTTAATTTATTATTTTAGCACCCACTTCGATGGACCCTGTAGTTTAACGTGCTACTCTCATGTTGGACTAGACTGCCGAGGACGTGGAGATCGGGGTTTGATCACGGTCGGATGCACCGAGGGTAGTTTTTCCTAAGTGGTTTTACACTTTCCTTCCATGCAAATGTGGGTGCACTTCTTCTCAAATAAAAACTATGCTAGTCTCTAAACCTATTAGCGTAATTCGTACACAGAAGTATAATCCGAACGGGCAGTAAGACGCGGTGTTAAAAATGAATGATTAGTTTAACGCGTGGGCTATTAAAGACTTAATCCAAGGTGCATGAATAATAAGGGTAGCTTAGTAAAAATTCATTCACGTTAGCGTGAAAAGAGGAAGTGAAAACAAAAGGTGTTAAAAAATCCCATATGGACCCTCCCCCCTCCCTACACCCATACCTATCCCCCACATGGCAGCAAGATGAGGCTCGAGTCAATCTTGTAGACTTCTGCGAGCCTGACGCCTTATAGAGACCGTGTGTCCACCGATACAGGGTCTTAAGAAATCTACTTTTGTTTATTTTATTATATCGCAATGCCATATTTATGTATAATAATGATACCCATGGCAAGGGGTACGCAGACTAAGGGGTCAGCCTAATCTGTTCTGATTTTGTCGGTGGTAGGGAGGTAGGGGTTTGAATCCCGGGTGGATGTAGTGGGGTGTTATTTTCCCAAACGATTTACCGGTACTCATCTTTCTTACACACAAATGTGGCTACATGTTCTCTACATTCTACCTTATTCGTCCCAAGCTCATTAGTTTAGATATGCAAGTACTCCGGATGGGCAGTAAGAAGCAGTGCACGTAAAAATAAAGATAAATATGACCAAAACCACTACTAGGTCCCGTACTATAACAATCTCTCTAAACCTTTCCAAAAAAATTATTTCATCAAATTTGGGTAGTCAAAAAGTACCAACTCTGAACTGTAACAATTCCTGATTTTTATTTAATGTTTGGTTGCTGTAGAAAAATAAGAATTGGTCTAATTCAAGATTTTGTTTCAAACAAATAGAGGTGAGTTTATGAAAATAAACCACTTGGAAAATCTAAAAAAAAGTACTCATTTTGGTTGTAGTATCAGTCCAGAAATGTCCGTCAAAGGTCGGGTTAGGTCAGGTATAGTTAGTTATTTGTGAATAGAATTCAAGTGGACTGAATTGTAACGATTCCGAACTTTCCATAGCAACTAAACTAACACGCAATAAACATTTGGAACTATACCATTCCAGCTATTACTTTTCAGGAGTTATAAACGTTAAATTATTCGCTTAAAGAAAAATGCCAAATTGTACCAATTCCAACTTTTCTAATTCAATAAACATGTAAGACAAATTTGGAACTGTTACAATTCCAAGTTGTTACTTTTTAAAGATTAATAAAACGTTAAATCATTCGTGATCCTTGAAATCCCGTTGGGGTGTTCTAGGGGTGGTTTTCCCTTAATAGTTTTCTACTCTCTTTTGACCCGCCTCGGTGGTGTAGTTAGCTAACGCGCCAGTCATATTGAGCTAGACCACCGAGGACGGGGAGATCAAGGTTCGAATCTCGTTCAGGTGAACTGGGTCTAGTTTTTACTATGGTTTCCCACTCTCCCTCCACGCAAATTCGGGTTCAATTCCTCTAAATTTAACCTTCTCAATTCCTAATCCATTAGTGTAATTAGTACTTAATCGTATAACCCAAACGGGTAGTAAAGACGCGGTGCTAAATTTAAAAAAACTATACTCTCTTTTTATGAAAATATGGTTACACTTCATCTAAATTTCAGCCTTCCTCATCCCTCACACAGTATTGTAATTATAACATATGTGGAACATCCGAACGGGTAGTAAGATGCGGTTTCAAAAAGGAATAAAAGAGTTGTTTAATACAAGCTTCTGTATTGTACCAATTTCGACTCTTATAAAGCAATTAACATGTAATTGTTACAATTCCAAGTCGGTACTTTTTCAGCTGTCTCATCAAAACGGAATGAAGTTAAAAAAAAAAGGCACATCTTAAAAAGTCACTACGGGGAAAGAGACGGTTATTGTTGCTCTTTCAACTGTTACAACAGTTGACAAAAATCGAAATGACAAGCTCCTCTAAACAGGAAATCGAATTACCGACCTGTGAATGGAATGCAAATGAAGACACGAGATAGAGATTCGATTTACTATCATACTTGGGTCGGTAAATTTGCTTTTCTGATTACAGAGGTTAACTAAGTTTGAAATTAATTATTCTCTTGACGAATGGATGGAAACTTTGTATATACAGGGTGGCCCAGAGTCTTAGGTCTATCGGAAGGCACGGCGCACCCACTACTGGCCAGCAGTACAGTGGAATCTCATTTTTTCGCCCTAATTGATAATGGGTGTCATCTGGATTAACGGAAATATGTATAGTGCGGAAATTATAGGGAAAAAAATTGCATTGAAACAATACATGTTATTACAACTCACCATTTATTTTCACGATAACAAATTATAAAATATTTTAAATATGTTATAACCACTAATCACTCATAACATAATGGGTAAGTTTTTGTTGTGGTTATTTTGAATGGCGTTTACATAATACAACAGTTATTATTATTCATTCCATAAAGATTGGTAAAAAAAATATGCGAAATTTCAATCAGGATAAAACGGAAATCCGGATCAATGGAACACGGAACGGGGTTCCAATGTATCTTATAAGCTAGGGATCAGTAAACTTTGGGGGCTTCGATCGTCTTGCAAACTTACCAAAGGTCCCGACGCGATCATTCCTCGTTTCTCAACTTTACTTTTACCCGCTTCGGTGGCTACATGGTGTAAGGCGCTACTCTTGATATAGGCTAGACTGCCGATGAGTGAAATATCAATGTTAGAATCTCAGTCAGATTTACTGAGAGTGGTTTTTTCCCTCAAACGTTTTCCACTCTACCTCCACACAAATGCGGGTACATCGCCTATGAATGTAGCCTTCCTAATCCCTAAAAGCATTAGCGTAATTACTACATATGTGTATAAACTGAACATGTAGTAAGACAAGGGGATTAAAAAAATACTCACTTGTAAGGGTCCTGAAGTTCCTCTGTGACGAAATTAAGGAAGTTCCAACCCCCAAAGGCGAATAGTCCCGAGTAAAAGGCCAATGCCACATTTCTGATGTCATAATCACCATCGAACGCGCCGTTGAAAGTAGACCTGTGACCTGGAAAAAAAAATCAATACAATGTGGGGAAATTTAGTTCAGTAACCGAACTAAGGTGTCGTTAACATTATTTAGTTGTATAGCCATTAAAATAAACTTTAAAAGTACACTAAAATCTTGTTAATACGAACTAATTGAGACCGTAGCTTGTTCGAATTAGCGAAAATTCAGATTAACCAGGAGCATACAAGGAGACAGTATTTTCACGAATTTTAAATTACAGTTTAATAAGTTAATTTTCATTTATTTAACTGATGTATAACACGTAATATGTACTGTAATTATTTTCAGTTACAGGAAAATACATTGTGTTGGCTACAAAATGTAAATTATAAACTATCACGGTTTCTTAGAGCTAATTTTCTTTAAACTATGAACTTGTTAACTAATAAAATATATTTAATTTGAATTGAGGTTTTCTCCCTTTTTCCAAAAAACGTGTTCGTCTTATACGGAATTTCGGACTACCGGGGTTTGGTCTAACGGGGTTTTAGTGTAGTAAACATTTTCAAAGTGTAATTTTTTTACATCTGTTAAAAAAGTATGTAAGTTTATATAAGTATATTTTACAGTTTTATTTTTCACAGTAAGAATATTATTTGACAGCAAACAAAGTTTCTTTGCCTACTTTTACGTATTCATACGCCAAATCATGTGACCCGATGTCACTTTGGATACATAGTAAATGTTTATAATTTAACACCGCATCTTACTACCTGTTCGGGTTATACGCTTGTGTGATAATTACGCTAATGGTTTTAGGGATAAGGAAGGTTATATTTTTAGGAAGAATACCCGCATTTGCGTGGAGGTCAACTGGAAAACATTTGAGTAAAAAGAGCCCTCAATAAACTCGACCGAGACTCGAACTTTGATCTTACCGTCCTTTATAGTCCAGACTACTGCGAGAGTAGAGCCTTAGATCATGTAGCCACCGAGGCGAGTTTTGTAAAATTACACTAATAATATAGTAATAAGTTATTAATATTGAACCACTAAAATAATTGTGTTTGCTTTCCCATAAATTTCGACCCGTAGTCGACGTGGTTATAAATCTCATTCAGATAGTTTTCAAATAAACGACTTTAATAAAAATCCTGATTTGTATCCATTGTAATTATTTGCATTATTTCCACAAAATCCTGAATTGTATCCATTCTGAATGGTCTCCATTCTGACATTTTCTTAAACAAGCACCACAAATAAAATGTCTGATTTGTATTCATTCTCATAATATCCACAAAATTCTGAATTGTATCCATTTAATTGAGGCAGATATAACAAAGATACAGAATTGTAAAATCCACTTTTTTGGGGTTCGTGTTCACATAAAACGTAAAATACTTATCATAAACTAGAGATTGATTTTTTCACGATCACAATACTTTCTCTTGATATGAAAAGTAAAAGAGAACCGATCACTCATTCCCATCAGGTCCACGGTGGTGTATTTGACACCAGTTCGTCAAACCGGACGGGTAGACATTAGTGAAGCGATGTAGGGGAAAGAGTAAAGCGTGTGTAGGGGATAGGATCGACCCCCCTCCATCTTCCCCCACCCCCCTCTTTCCCAGCATGAGACCCACTTGGCGCAGTCCCCAAGCCGGAGACCGAACTCCACACACGTGTGAGGGACTAGGAAGCCATAGGGACCCCAGTGATCGCGTGTTTAGAACAAACCCACATACAATGTCTTTGCTTCAGTTTGTTGGGAGGGGGTAGCCCACTACACATACTACAACAAATTAGACACGATCTCACACGCTAGCTTTGGTATTATTTTTTTTAGCGCCGCGTTTTACTATCCGTTCGGGTTATACACTTATGTACTAATTACGCTAATGATTTTAAGGATAAGAAGGCTATATTCAGAGGAGGTGTACCCACATTTACGTGGAGAGAGAGTGAGTGGAAAACTATTCTGAAAAAAAAACTCAATACACCCGACCGAGATTAGAAACTCGATCTCTCCGTCATCGACAATCTAGGGCAATGGTTTTCAAACTTTTTTTTTTAGATTGTACCTCTTGGCCATGAGTAAAAGTCTAATGTACCCCCACGATAAAAAAAAAGTCTCTAAACGACAAATGTCAGGTAAATTAAAAGAAAAAAATTCGACTCAATCCCTTCGAAAATTCCCCGCCACGTTTAGTTCTCTCTCTTTCTCCCCTTGTCATTTTGTCAATTTTACCTGGATAACCGCGCGCGTACTTCAGTTTGGAGACTGACGGTCTAGTGCTAGAGAAACGCCATAGACCACACGGCCACCGAGGCAGGGTTTCTTGGAATTCTAGCAGAAATATTTGGTTAGCCTACTGGTATATGATCCACTCAGGCGCAGAAACGTGTGAAGTAAAAGCTATTACGATATGAATTCTCCAATAAAAACTGCTTATTGTAGACTAGTATTGTGAACCTACCTGTACTCATGTGCACGATCCCGGCTATGACGATGGTCACCAAGGCCAAAAGTTTGGCTGATGTGAACAGGCCTTGGATACGCATGGCCCATCTCACACTGAAACAGTTCACGGCCGTCAGAAGACCTGAGGAGGACACAAATAAACACATTATTATTTTAACAGAGTATACCGTCGATACCTGAGCTACTATTCAATAAGGTATAGGAAAAGGGGCCTTTTGGTGGAGGGAAGAATTCAACGTGCACTTTCTGAACCGACTGATTATATCAGCAAAAGAGAATTTCTATGAGCGAGAGTGAAAGGGCCTACCTATTTTTACATATCTTCCAGGGTTCTTTTACACGCCACAATTGATATGGCATCCGACGGCTTTACTTACCCTCCAAAGGAAGTTGTGCTACGGATTTATCACTCAAGAAAAATCCATTAACCCCGGCTGGGTTTAAACCCACGAACATCGGGTCCTGAGACGAGAAATGTACCTCAAGATCACCGAGGCTGACCGAAAACGCAAACCATTCAAAAAATATATAGATAAAGTCTATTCACGGTAGGAATTGTTTTCTGAAAGGCCTTTTTCCCTACCAGAAATCTATTATATAGTAGGATATTGGTGGGGAAAAATACCTTTTAGAGGGTAATTCCTACCGTGAATGGCTAGTGTATATATATATATATATATATATATAAATATATATTTTGCTCAACATTGATAACATTTTCACTATTATAATATAGTTATTAAATTATTAATATCACACCTTAGCTCAGTCTGTAACGTGTCTGACTACTGAGCTAAGGGTCACAGGTTCGATCCTTGTCATTGCTGAAAAATTTATCATTGGTGAAAATGTGAATTAACTCTTACGCAGTGATGAATTAACTGCTGGATATTGTGTCTGTTCTAGATTAAAGTTAGTTTATAAGTCGTATGTCTATATAATAGAACAGTTCATTAAGTGCGCATTAAATAGGTCAAATAATTATTTTTTCCGTGTATAGTATCTAAATAAAAAAAAAGTGACAGTTGCAAATCACATGACTTACCGTATGAATATGCGCAAGTAGATTCTAGTAACTTTTCTAGCTGTTAGCTAAGGTTCTTTCTTTGAAAATTGGACTGTAGCAATGGAGCTTTGTGGCGCTCTTATAATTGATCATTTTCCTCCTTTTGCAGACAAGTCTTTTGTCTTTTGTCCACAAAAGACCATGAGGTCCAGCAGGGCCATACGGTGGCGACAGTTTTCATCTACGGACGAGTCACGAATGTCCGGACTAAGAACTCTCCACGGGACATCATCCACTGACAAAAACTTCGGGACGATTCACTCCATTTCAAAACAGTGGCGTATTCTGAGAAAATTAATAGGTTTGATGTAGGCCTACTCGAAATAAAGCCTATCCAAAATCGTTTTCTTTAACACAGTGTCTTACTACACGTTTGGGTTGTACGCCTATATACTAAATACCCTCATGTGTTAGGGATTAGGAAGGTTATATTTAGATGCAGTGTACCACATCTGCGTGGAGGGAGAGTGGAAAACCATTTTGGAAAATTCCCCTTCAGTAGACCCATGTGAGATTCAAACCTCAATCTCCCCGTCATCGGCAGTCTAGTTTACTGCGAAAGTAGCGTGTTAGATTATGAAGTAACCGAGGAGGGTGATCCAGAAATAATAATAATTACAATATTATAGAAGTAGCTGGCAAGTTTAATTGGTCACCAATTAAAATAATTAACCAAAGTTTATTGATATTAAAAATATATATATATATATAATTTGACTAACAATTTTTATCATTATTTTTTGCCAAAATAAATAAACCATTGCTCCAGTAGAAACAAAGTTTAATTTTCTACACATGGTGGATATCGACAGTTGTTAAATATCTCTCATGAGAATAGCGCAATTAGATGAGAAACTTTTTAAATGAAGAGAAAAAGTTGTCATTAATTTCCAGGACACCCTTGACACATTTTATAACTGTTGGTATCAATGTGTGAAGAAAACTAAGCCCTATGTTTGTACTGGAGCAATATTTTATTTTATTTGGCCCAAAAAATAAAATGTCTTGATATAGTAAAAACCCAGTGGGCTTGTTTATTTTATATTGAAACATCTTAATCGTATTCGTAGATCGATTAATATAATCAATTTCAAAATTAAATCAAGCAATAAAGCTTCAAGTCTGGCTAGTTACACTTGTCGATGATAGGGTCAGGGTTCGAATTCGGATCAGGGCGTACTGTGGGTGATTTTTCTTAAACAGTTTACCCCTCCTACCTCCACGCAAATAAAGCTACATTTCCCTCTAAACTTTACCTATCCCACAAAGTGTAATTAAATAGGGATAGCCCTGCCAGGTGACCGACCACCTCTGTGGTCCTGGGTTCGGATCCAGAGGTCCTGGGTTCGATCCCCAGCGCCGCCAGATATTTATGAGAAGCGGTGTGCCTGTAAAGGGTTTAAACTCAGCCCCGTGAGGACAAGTGAGGAGCTACTTGAACAAATAAGTAGCAAATACGGTCTATAAAACTGAGACCAACGGCTAGAGTCTTAGTTGTGCTGACAACGTGACACCCTCTATCCGCAGAAGCTGGCGGTATCTTCAACAGAAGATTCGGGCCGACAACATGGAGAGCCCTGCCGGGTAGTAAGATTCAGTGTGAATGATAACTTAAAAACTAGTATATAAACGATTCTAGGTTAAGAAGGGGTTACGATGGTCTCAAATATAAAAATTGGAGTCGAACCCTATACAAGTTTGGATATCACTGCTATAATTTCTATAAAGTGAATGGAACGTGGAAAGATACGGATATCTTGTGAGGCCGTTTAACATCATTATCAGACCGGTATACCTCAGTAGAACGTATCACTTTCACAAGACATACCAACTGTATATACAGAAAACCTAACAGTCCAGTTTTAAAATATATCTTACTTGTGAAAGAGAGAGAGAAAAAAACGCCTTCGTACACAATTTCTCATATATTATACTCGTATTATAGTTTGGAACATAATGATCAATACTCGTTTATCAATAAGCTAACCTTTGGTAGGTTTTCTCAAGAACAACAAACATATCATTTTGATTAACAAACAAAATACTCTTCAGATATAATTTGGAACAAAAATTGTTTTAACTATTTTTTTTATAGAAAAAACTTATTTTTCAACACTCCTCAACTTCTCAATCTCCATTTTGAATAAAAACTAGTCAAGAGTAATTTTTTTAATGTTTCTAATTTTTCAAAAAACATTTATCAGCAAACTAATCTTAAATTAATTTTGTTCTGAAAAAGTGTTATCTACCATGTAAAACACTCCATAGATGTTAATTTCTGAACAATATTGTTAAATCAATTTCCAAAAATTTTTAAATTTTCAAAAATCACTTATTATCTGTAAAACTACAAATAATTTTAGGGTCAGTGGCAAACCAAAGGGGGTCGGGGTAGCAAAATGGGGCGGTTCCCCCTTTCTCCCAAATAACAAATAATTTTAATAAAAACTTAAAATACAGGAAGATGTGTTTTATTAATTTACTCTGCGCCTTTTTTTATTTTTTTTTATTCTAATATTCGACTAATTTCAACAATTCGCCAAGCCAAGATCACTCCAAATAATATCTTATTAAGGCATCTAGTTCTCAAAAATGTGCCCAAAATTCAAGGCCGTAGCCAGAAACTGTTGGTTTTATAAAAATATATTTCATATAAAAGTTTTTTATTTTTAATAGAACTACGATTTTGCAATGATAAGATATTTATTATCTCAATTAGTTGCGGAGATACGGAAATTTCCACTTCTGTAAAGTACCCTAAAAGTAATTTTAATGGTAAAATTGAAATAGTCATTCCTGTTATAATCTTAATCAACACCTAGATAAGAATTTTAATCAAAATCGTTAGAGCCGATTTTGAGATAATAGATTTTTTTCTCTTTTTACTAAACTACTCTTAATTTTAGGGTTAAACACCCACACAGACAGACGTCATTGCAAAAACCAATTTTTGGGGCTGGGTTTGTTCATGATACATCGACATCCATTAATAATTTGGGTTAGATTTTTTTTTACGGTCACAATACTTTACATTTAGTGTTCGAAAAGTTATATATATATATATATTTGCGTATGGATTGAAAGTTGTTATTGGGTTTATAAATAGACTTACATGTTTGCAATGATAAGTAATTTCATATCTCAAATAGTTTCGGAGATATGATAAGAAATGAGAATTTACTCATCAGACCGGAACCCTTAGAGTAATTTTGCCGAAATATTGCGAATAGCCATTTTGTTTGGAATATTTATAAATGTTTTGAAGTGAAATTTAATCAAAATCGTTAGAGCCGACTTTGAGTACATCGATTATTTATCTTTTTGCCCTTCAGTAAACTACCCTTAATGTCAGGGTTAATCAAAAACTCCTTGGGGCAACCCTAGGAAAACCCTATATACCAAGTTTTAGCCCGATCGGTAAAATAGTTTAGGCTCTTGTTGAAGGTACAGAAAGAAGGAAATTCAAAAACCACTTTTTTCGGATTCGGGGAGTCATAAAACGTCGAGATTCATCAATATCTCGAGTTCGATTTTGTTGACAATCACAATACTATCTCTACCTGTAAGATAGCGAGAAAGTAAATATATATTTAAACAGCTCTAGAACCTATCTGAAGTGTTTTTATGGCAACATAACACCCTAACTGCTGGAGGCTAAGAAAAATTATAAATATTAAACACCTCTAGAAGCTCTCTGAAGTGCTTCTTATGGTAACACAGCCCCCTAATTTGTGTTTGTATCTTAATTTTGATATTGTTTGAGCCATAAATAAAGCCATATATATTTTTTCATTAGATTTGGGGGGGAGGGGGGTTTGAAACATCTAAGAGAAACCTGATTATAGCCTTGCCAAAATTTGATTTTGGTCTTATCTATGATATTTCACGGGATGTATATTTTGTCTATGTTTTAGTGCCAGAGAGGAATAAATGAAAGAATTTTAGATGTTATCTCACTTAAAATCATAGCAAAGCTGTGATTCATTTTTTTTAACAAGCGCGTCTTATTACCTGGTCAGGTCATACGCATATAATAACTGTGATAATTACTCTAATGGAGTAGAGGTAACCTACTTGAATTTGCATGAAAAGAGATTGGGAAACCCTTTAGGAAAAAACACCCTGAGTAGACTCGACAGGGATTCGAACTCTATAATCTCCCTGTCATCAGCAGGCCAGTCTAACATGAGAGTGACGCCTTAGACCATTCTTCGTTTTAATTATTTGATAGATGATTAAATAGTAAATGAATTATTTGGACAATTTGAGAGAAGTAAATAAATGTAAGTAATATAATATATGTAATTAACAATGTCTAGTTAATCTTCATATGAGTGCGCAATTATCTTTATTTTTACTATTCATTTGCAAATATTTTGCTCCGTCAAGCGTAATTTGACATAACACCTTAACAACTCTTTAGTAATACGATAAATGGTTTATTGTCCTTAGTCGTCAAGTTCCAGTAAACTTACTCAAAACTCGTAGCATACGTAAAACTAAATAATATACACTAGAAAACCCAATAATAAATGCACAATACTTATGTGCTGTACTAATGTACTTGTGTGTTGATTCAGTCATTATATCAACCTTTACAAAAAAATAACTTATTTTCATCATTAAAAAAGCTTATACATAAAGGATGTACTCAGAAAGTTCTTATTTTGAAAATACTTAAAAGAGGAAGCAGCAAATTCAGAAAACTACAATTTTTTTCGACAACACTTTATTAAGTTCCACCAAACCAATTTCAATTACTTATATATTTTAAATAAAAACATTTATTTATAGAATTAACCATGCCATCATTTCGATAGCGAAGCCGAAATACAAAAATATTTTTTTTACAGTTCTAATGAAACGTTTTAAGTTTACCTACCCACTTCGACGTGGGTGTGGTCTAACGCGCTACTCTCGCAGTAGACTAGACTGCCGATTACGGGGAGATTGAGGTTCAAATCTCTGTCATGTGTTCCGAGGTTTTTGGGTTTCCACTCTCTCTCCACGCAATTGCGGGTATACTTCCTTTAAATATAACCTTCCTAAACTTTAACATCATTAGAGTAATTAGTACACAAGCGTATAACCTGAACGGGTAGTAAGACGTTGTGCTAAAAAAAGACTTTATAAAGGAAAGCTTACATGCTATATCGATACCGCATACCCCTACGATTTAAGAGTAATAGTTACAGTAACCCGCCTCGGTGGCGTAGTTAGCTAACGCACTAGTTTCGTGTTGATCTCGACTGCTGAGGACGGGGAGATTGAGGTTCGAATCTCGGTCGGGTGAACTGCGGGTGGTTTTTCCTAAATGGTTTTCCACTCTCCCTTCACGCAAATGCGGGTTCACTTCCTCTAAATTAAAACTTCCCAATTCTTAATCCATTAGTACTTAAGCGTATAATCCGAACGGGTAGTAAGACGCGGTGCTAAGTAAAAATATCTACATTCCAATTTTCGTAGGAATAGTCTTAAGTACTATTTCCCACGGGCCGCTTTCAATAGACAGTGTATCGCCACGGAGTTGTAGTAAATGGAGCCTTTCACACGGGGTAGGACACGGATTATGTGTGTCGACTTTTCCGTTCGCGCTCAACATAATCTGTGCCCGAGCCAAAGGAAACAGCTGAGCTTTCACACGAGACACAATATGTCTTCGATATGGATGAGAAGGCTCGCCAGGTGCTCAAACCAGGCCTGGTAGCAGGGTCGAAGCGCTGCCCTCCACCCCCACTCCTCTCTTTGTGATATTCGTCTTCAGTAGCGGATAAACCTTATTTGCCTATGAAGCAGTTATCAACAACAACAAAAAATAATCCTCAGACATAAAATATTCAGAACTAATTTACTCTGTCCTTTGTATGGAAATTTTAAAAAAAATCAGATTCTTATATAATTTATTCAAGTGGCCCTTCCCCACTAACATTTTGAAATTTGAGTGCCCCTAGAAGATGTTTTAAGTAGTCTTCCCCTAGATTTTTTATTTTTAAATTGGATGACTGTAAGTTATTTAGAGTGTCCACGCCTGGGAAATCTTTGAAAATTAGATGTTTCTAGAAGTTATTTGGAATTTTATACAAACCCATATTTAATGTTCTTGTTCGAGAATATCAGAGGGAAGCTAGATAAATCTAAAAGGGAATAAGTTTTTTTCCAGAGGGGGAATGCACCTCCTCCCCCTGCTCCTACATCAATTATTGACTTTAGTTTGGGTGTTAAAAAAAACTTTGTTGCAATTTTTACAAAAAAAAAAGCAATTCACAAAAAGCAATCATTAATTTAACTGATCACTGAAATGCTACGCACATGGTGAAGTATCTAAATTGAACCTTATTTACCACCCCACACTATGAGTGTGTCAAATTTAGTTTCAGTACAAAAGTGATAAGAAGCCATTACATTTCCAAACACTTCGAAACGAAGGAAAAGACTAGACCGAACTAATGGTATAAATGTGAAAAATCTCTGTAAGTCCCTCTCGAGGAAAACTCATCTTGGGTGGTCTGTTCTGTCCTTTATTATAGAAAGGTTTTTTTTATTGCTGAACATTCATATCTTATTTTGTATTTTTTTTTTCATTTTCTATTTTTTTTTCTAAGCTTGTGAATTTGGAAATTGGCCCCGGGCCCCTAGAAGTCCCGGTACCATGATATCAATAGTACCCCCCTCGTGGTGGGCCTGTGTATAAGTTTATTTGTACAGTACAAGCACATCCTCCATATTCGTATCATTCTTTCGCAAAGATTCTTCAAGGATATTGAACAACTTATCAAAAGACTTTTATGACATCCTGAAATAATTGAAAAATTGTTTTTGATCTTGCCGATGTGTATAAAGGATAAGTTAACTTTGAAGTGTCGATGGGGTGCACCCATATCTTACAAGTCCTTTTCTTCTTTCTCTTTAGCGACAACAATACCGCTGAAGCGTTCACTGGGTGGTTTTCATCCGGCTCTCATGTGATCACTCATGGGAAAGGCGGATGTTTTGTGACGCCAAAATTTACTAGATCTACTTTTACATATTCATATGTCAAGTCATATTATCTGCAGCTGTCACTTTTGATAGATAATATCAAAACCTATAAAATAGCACTAAAAATATTGTAAAATTCTATCACTGTTGAATTGAAAATTTGTTTTTATTTTATTTTTATTTTCATTCAAATTTGGACTTTACCTTAGAATAATGAATACATGAGAAATATTTTTGAGAGAGCCGTCCGTCGATGAACAAAACTACCCAACTTTTGACTTTCAGTGTAGAAGATTATTATTATTATTATTATTAGCACCGCGTCTTACTACCCGTTCGGGTTATACGCACTTACGCTAATGTGTAATGGTAGGGTGATTGTGAGATGAAATGAAGGACCTACAGTTTAACGTGAGACCCGAACCACGGTGGAGGCCTGGCATTCCCCACATTCACAAGATGTCTTGTCAGAGGTGAAGGAAGGGTTTAGTAATCAGATAAATCTTTGCCGGAACCAAGGATTGAACCCCGGCCGCCAGCACAGAAGTCTGACACCTTACCCCTAGACCGCCAGGTCACCAGTGTAGAAGAGAATTACTATTAATTGATTTTCTATTAAACCAGTGGCGCAAAGTATTCCGCCTTCCAAATGAACACTCATCATAAATCTCAATCAGGATCGTACAGAGGATATCATGCTGTGGGTGGGTGTATGGGTGGGATGTTGACTTGAAATGTCACGGAGCGTTAAGCATTGGGACATCAAACATGATGGTTACAGCGAGGAAGCTTTAAGGAGCGAGTGTAAGACAGGCAAGTTAAAAGGCAATTTTTTTTTGGCAACTTTTATATCAAAATATTTTTTGGCCTAAGTAACATATTGTTCAGTTATAAACACAGAGTTTAATCTTCTTCACATGATGATATCAATAGTGGTTGAATATTTGTTTGCGGCATTAGATGAGAAACTTATTTAATGTAAAGAAAAAGTTGTCAATAAATTCCATGACATCTTCGACAGATATTCAACAAATTCTGATATAACCATGTGAAAAAAAATTAAACTCTATGTTTGTAATGGAAACTAATTTGATTTATTTTGACTAGAAAAAGTTTTTATACAAAAACTCCAAAAATACTGCCCTTAACTCAAGTTTCCTAAACACTGACCCTAGAATGGCCCTGTACCTCTCAGTTTTACTATTGATATGGTTCGACTTTCCAATCCAATTTGTCTTTTTTTATATATAATCAAGCGGAGTGGTTTTTTTGTGTCCATGTTTCGCTTTGATATGATTATATTAATTTTAAACGGTTAATTATATAATAATATTCGTACCATTAGGCACGCAAGGAAAGGCATCAGTCTCATCTTGTTTGGTTTCCTAAATGGGTTCTTAGTCTTTTCTAGAAATTTAGAGAAAAAACTGCTGCTACCCCGGAAACACGGAATGACAACTAGATTTTTTTATTTAACATTTGGAACACCTTTTATAAAAAACAATTTTTACGTTCGACATTAATAACATTTTACTACATTCTTAGTGTTATTTTATTGGTTTTAATAATATGTATCAAAATTGACAACTGTGGATCACATGACTTACAGCATGAACACGTGAACTTATGTCTAGTGGTAAGAAAATTAGGGTAGTGTATATGTAGAAAATTAAATGAGGCAGTATTATAAAATAATATACTTTCTATTTTCCAAATACTTAAAAGTACAGTTAATAAATAAATAGGTGACCTGGCGGTCTAGGGGTAAGATGTCAGACTTCTGTGCTGGGGTCCGGGGTTCAATCCTCGGTCCCGGCAAAGATTTATCTGATTACCAAGCCCTTCCTTCACCTCTGACAAGACATCTTGTGAATGTGGGGAATGCCAGGCCTCCACCGTGGTTCGGATTCCACGTTAAACTGTAGGTCCTTCATTTCATCACACAATCACCCTACCATTACACATTAGCGTAAGTGCGTATAACCCGAACGGGTAGTAAGACGCGGTGCTAATAATAATAATAATAATAATAATAATAATAATAATAATAATAATATTTAGAAAAAAAACCTTCCAGTTCACCCGAGCGAGATTCGAGCCTCAATCTTCCCGTCCTTGGCAATCTAGCTTAACATGAAACTAGGGCGTTAACTAAATCACCGAGGCGTGTTAACATTAATATAGTGAAAATATAATTTGATGGTAGAACAGGTGAAAAAATTTAGCGGATTCTCTCAACAACAGCTTATAAGGTATAAATTTGAATACACTTTTTTTTTATAAGTGGTCTTTTTGGTCAGATCTCCTGGATACGGATTCAATTCCAGGCGCTTCCAAATTTTGTCTGTGAAGCAGTGGGTCTAGAACGGGATCTAACTCAGCCCCATGAGGACCAATTAGGATCTAGTTTAATAAATAAGTAGCATCTCCGGTATAGAAAACTGAGATAAATGGTCGGAAGGTTCGTTGTGCTGACCACATGACACCCTATATCCACAAATATTAGTACTATAATCACTGATGTTGGCGGCCGTTCGGTCGATATAGCTTGATCGTGGGCTCAAGCTATAGAGTTATTTTATATTTATAACAACATTGAAAACACAGAAGTGTATATAATACAGCTACCTATAATAATTATTAAAAATAACATTAAATGAAACTAAACAGTTCAATTTAAATAAATAAATAAAAAGGAATCGCGTTTCATACAGAGATACTTAATACAAGCAATATTTTATTGCATCTAGTACAGGGATTTTATAATATTTCAACGACGCTAAATAAACAAGGTATGATATATACTTATCTGCGATGTCAGTACCAGTTTCAAAATATTGTTTACTCAAATAAAACTGTAAAAATGGAGCTAGTATGATGAATCGCGCCCATTTCACCACCATCGGGTCATTTACAACAGTCATCGACTAAGTTTAAAGTCCATACGAATATTACTGAGGAGAAAAATCATCTAAGTCAATCTTTTTTGTTTGGAGGCAGTACTTAAATTACGTAACTTTTTTTTTTCCTCGTGATTTTCCAACCCCCACCTCCCGACCCTTTCCTCCGATTTCCTATCCCCTCCTCCTTTATCTTATGTAATTATTTTTTACGATTTAGTAAATTAGATTATTTTAATCGTTTGATTATTTCTAGAAGTAAGAATTGGTATCAAAGCGAGTGACCAAAAATTAATTAGATTTAGTCTCATTATAAACAATGATAACAAAACATACATCAGATGTATTTTAACAACCCCCTCCCCTTCGTAAGAAAATGTAAGCAAATAATGAAAGCCCTTTCCCCTTTATTCAAAAATCCCCACGTAGTTTAAGGACGACTCCGTGTCCAAATTACAGGGTTGTACAGTCCAATTTTCATAGGAATAGACTTAATCTGACAGCTATAGAAGTCTCCTAGATCTACCGTATTTTCACGTATTAATACGTCAAGACATGTGATATGAAGCTATTACTTTTGGTAGATATTATCCACATATATAAAATAGCAATAATAATATAATAAAATTTAATCGATGTTGGCCACCAAAAAAAGTTTGTAAAAGATAAGTCTCTAAAAGATCTTTCATATTAAAATACTTTATGAGTATATGTATTTTTATAAACATCTCAATCAATTAAAAGGAGCCAGCTTTATAAAAAAAAAGCAGTGGTGTCATCAAGGCTTTAAAATATAAGACATCCAATCTCATTTAAAACACCCCTCTACCCCTGCCCTATTCCCTTTTATAATAAGGTCAATACTGATAAAATAAATATACACTAGCCATTAAGGACATTACCTACCTGTGACGTCACGCCAGTTCAAGATGATTTCACATGTTAATTAATCTACGTTTCATTCAGCGAGTTTTAAAGATTTAATGTTAAAACAAAAACCATGAATTCTTAAATAATTCTAAAAAATAGTCCTACAGTGTCATATTATTATTATTATTATTATTACTATTAGCACCACGTCTTACTACCCGTTCGTGTTGTACGCACTTACGCTAATGTGAAATGGTAGGGTGATTGTGAGATGAAATGGAGGACCTAGAGTTTAACGTGGGATCCAAACCACGGCGAAGGTCTGGCATTCCCCACATTCACAAGTTGTGATTAATACACGTCTTGTCATAGATGAAGGAAGGGTTTGGCAATCAGATAAATCTGTGCCGGGACCGAGGATTGAACCCCGGACTCCCGCACAGAAGTCCTACACTTTACCCCTAAGCCACCAGGTCACCTACAGTGTCATAAAATTATTATTTCTATCTTGAAGTAGTTTTTTATAAACCTATTTTCTTATATCATCTATAACTTTTGACTATTTGTCTTGGCCATGAAAATGGACTGTGGGATTCTTCCTGCCAAGTTGTAGATTTAAAGAGTCAATGGTAGAATATGTCCATCTAGAATAGGAAACAAGAAAAAAGGGGATTTTAAAAATTAGGTCAATGTTTATAAGGAGCAAATATTAAATTGACTGTGTAAACTCGTCAGAGGAAGAGGGAAAGGGGTTATCAGTACATAAACAAGAGCCCTCTCAAGGTGATCTTCTAATTTTCTTCCCTCTCTTTCTATTTCGTATATTGGCGTCTAAGCAGTGCTTAGACTGCTTGGGTGCGTCTAATTAAGATGCAATTCACCTCGTAAAATAGTTTCGAAATCTCCAAGTACACAACGTTGTTAAAACAACCACTTAAATAAAGAATAACTAGATAATGTCGATAAAAATCCCATTATTTATCTTACAGCTACCGAAATTGACATGATATGTCAAAAGTGACAGCTGCTGAGCACATGATTTTTGAGTATGGATTTATTTAATAAAGCAATTTGGTATATTTAAAAAAAAGTTTATTCCTACTGTGATCTGATCGCACACTAGCTTGTGTTGTTGAACCGCTGGTGGAGGAATAATGAGAAGATGGGGGAAGGGGGGTTGATGTCTACATTGTTGTCAATTTAAGGTACTGGTTTAATAAACAATGGGGCTCACAGCTAAAGGCTACGTCAAATGTTTATATGGCAACAATGTAGCAAAATGCGACGTTTAACGTTACCATGGTAACGTGTGATGTGTTATCACAAAAGATTATTTGTTTTTTTCTATTTAATAGTATAGTTCCACACCCTCATACTCACCATCACCATAATCTCATCGGGACATGGAAAGAGCCTCCACGGAAAGGATGTACAATTAATTTAGTACATTCGAGCGTCCCCTGGACAAAGTACATTAGTACCTGCTAATCTTTCCTCTACAGGACTACGAATGATGTAGCCTAGGCGCGTAATATTAATATATTATCTAAGGTATACTACCCTAAGAATGTATTATACATTTTTTAAATGAATTAATTAAAACCCTTTCTTCTAGTCATACTAGTGTATTTTTTTAAATAGATACTTAATTTAGCTATTTTAATAAAAATAACACAAAAAGTATAGGAAAAAAAGCTCCATGGGGTCAGCCCTCAAGTGAGCTATACATACCGGCGGCCGGGGCAAAGTTAGTGCCAACATTTGTGGATAGAGGGTGTCATGTGGACAGCATGACGAACCCTCCGGCCGTTAATCTCAACCGATGTAGTTACGGAAAGGTATATATGGAAGGGAACACAATTTAATTATTTTAAATTATTTGTAAAGTTACGCCTGAGCAGAGGAATCGAACACGGGACAAGGACGTATTTTTTTAAATTTTCAAGTACCTATTTGATATTTAGATGCGGCTATAATTGAAATTAATAAAAAAAATATAGCCTGGCTGTTTAATACATCACTGTAGGAATAATTTTAGAATTATTTAATAATTTATGGTTTTTGTTTCAACTCTATGTACATTGTATATTTAAAACTAGCCGAATAAAACGTAAATTAACTAGCATGGGGGGTTGACCTGGCGGTCTAGGGGGTAAGGTGTCAGACTTCTGTGCTGGTGGTCCGGGTTTCAATCCTCGGTCCCGGCACAGATTTATCTGATTACCAAACCCTTACTTCACCTCTGACAAGACATCTTGTGAATTTGGAGAATGCCAGGCCTCCACCGTGGTTCGGATTCCACGTTAAACTGTAGGTCCTCCATTTCATCTCACAATCACCCTACCATTACACATTATCTTAAGTGTGTATAATCCGAACGGGTAGTAAGACGTGGTGCTAATAATAATATTTATAATAGTAACTAGCATGGGAAATTCTATGTTGACCTGTTGTGACATCACAGGTAAAGTCTGTTCAGCGTAGGAATTGTTTTCTGAAAGGCCTTTTTCCCTACCAGAAATCTATTATATAGTAGGATATTGGTAAGGAAAAACGACCTCTCAGAGAGTAGTTCCTACCGTGAACGGAGTATAGGCAACTTCCTCATAGCACTCACATAGACAAGCAGCCGCCAGTAGCCGAACCGCGTTCTCCGGCGGGTGGCAATCCGGGAAGAAAGGTTTGGCGGCGTAGTAGGCGAACGTGAGCGCGACAATGGCCTGCGTGGTAGGTCTGATGATCAGTAGGGCCACCCACAGCTGAAGAAAAGCCGGCAGGGGACCGAACGCCTCCATGATGTACGCATAGTCCCCGCCGGACCTCGTAATGCAAGTCCCCAACTCGGCGAAACAAAGGGCACCAAGGGTCGAGAACACCCCGGACAGAAGCCACACCAATAGAGACACGCCTACGGAACGGGTGTATTTGAACACCCCTGAAGGGGACACGAATATCCCCGAACCTATGATCGTACCTACAATGAGAGCCACGCCGTTCGGTAGTGTTATCTTACGTTTCAACACTATCCTCTCACCTTCCGACGAACACGTGGCGGCGCCTTTACCCGAATCTCCCGCACTTTTGTAACCCATGTTTGTTGAACAGTCTATATCAAGCGAATCACTTTAAAATACTAACCTACAACATATGTTTAAAAACCGGCGCAGCTATTGTTCGTTACTTTAAAAAACGTGTTCGATAAGTAGTTCAAACATAAGTTACTTCTTTTTCCCCCTCGCCGATTACTCGTTAAAAAAAACAGGAACTGAGTGAACCCCTAGCTCCCGTTGTGTCGAAGTTGTGAACGAAGAAAACAGTCGAAGCCGGCAGCTCGATGCTGTTTCAGAATATTACAAGTTACTCGAGGGGGCCTTGTACGCATGCGTCGTTTCCCTTTCCTCCTTTTCTCTCTCTCCCACCCTTCAAACAGCACCTTTTTTTTTTAAATACACGAGTCGCATTCAGAGGAATACTCAGACCTTAGCGTTTATCTTGCCAACCACGCAGAAAAAAAAAAGCTGTCTTCACCTGTGCTTTCGGTTGCATCATTCATGAGTCTTGATGATAGTTTGTGCATTAAAATGATTATGACACGTAATTTAACAGTTTCATTTTCCGTATTTTAATGAAGATATTAAAAAAGACAATTCACTGTTGTGGTTATTTTGATATAAACATGGACAGTATTAGGTTGTAAAATTTATACCGGTTTTGTTTCTTTTTATTGAATGTTGTTTGTACCTTTGTGAGGCACAAAAAGTATTAATAAGTAATAATAAATATTTGGCAAAACAAAAAATGAACATCCCTTTATTTGCGCTTTTTTTTCAAACATATAACTACGATTTATACTTAACTATTTAAAATAAAAACACACTGTTTTGTTGTCAAACTGTTTTATGTAGAATTTCTAACTTGACGAAAGATAGGCATTTTTTTAGATCGAATTGACAAAAAATTGAGACAATTTTTCTTTTCTTTAGGGTAAGTTGGGTTTCACCCAAAAAGTAGATAATTCAATTGACTTCAACATTTTACTAAACGAATTTTAAACGTGAGGATAAATAATTTTGTATTGACCTAATACATATTTTAATACGTATATATTATAATATATAATTATAATGTAATATTGATGAAACATAAAAAATCAAATGATAATTTTTAATCCCAAATCTCTCAAAGATTAAAAAAAATTAAATTAAGAAAAGCACTTTAGTTTAAAAATTATGTCTTTAACAAATAAACAACCTCCGAGATGTCAGTTATGAATTTAAATAAGGTTATATTATGATAATAGATTAAAACAAAACAAAAACTCTACGGAGTCATCTCGAAAACAAGCTATACCGACCTAACGGCCGCTGCATTATGACTAGGATATTGCCAACTTCTGCGGATAGAGGGTGTCATATGGTCAGCACAATGAACCCTCCTGCCGTCAATCTCAGTTTTATAGACTGGATATGCTACGTATTTATTCATGTAACTCCTCAATTGTCCTCACGAGGCTGAGTTGACCTCGTTTCAGACCCACTATTTTACAGAAAAATCTGGTAGCTCTGGGGAACGAACCGGGTACCTCTGGATCTATAACAAGATAATAAACAAAGCTGATGCAAAAATATTGGGGGAAATTAATTAAAATTTGCTTTTACGTAATGTACTGTACATATTGCACAGGGCATATGTAGTTCAATAGAGATACATTCTATAGATATGTAGATCATAGGTTGTCAGAAAAAAAATATATCTTGGGTTTCTATAGAAATGCAAGCCGTTATAATAATAATAATGTCTCTAGGATACAGCAATCTGTAGCCCATTTTCTATAAATACTAACCGGTACTGATGTACCGTTGCCCAGGGGAGTGCCACTTCAACCGAAAACATTGGGAGCCCCTGCTTTAGATCTACCGGTTCAAATTCATACGCCGAGGAGTGTTTTTGGATCTGTGACTTTTGACAGCTATAGCGTAAATATTATTGCATTTGTCAATACTGACTAATACGTGTTGCTGTATATACATGTCTTCAAATATGATTTTTTTATCGTTCACTACAACACGACATTACTATTTAAATGTTTTCTTCAATCATGAATAATGTTTGTCAGATGATTCAAAAGAACTATGATAGCTCCAATCTATCAATTTTATCACATTTTAATCGCATACTTAAGTCTGTGATCATAATAAATCCTACTCATTTTCGGAATGGATATTAAAAACCATTTAAATAAATTTTACGATGCAAGATTACATTTTTTCTCATACAACCTATTATAATTTCTTATGGCATTTCAAAAATAATTCATGATTAAACTGACTTCCAATAATTTGTTTACATAAAAACGAGAATGTATTATTATTTATTATGTACTAGATATCCATTTTGAACCCAAAAAATGTTATAACTATTTTCGAATAATTTCGAATTTTCAAATATTATTCATCAGTTAACTATACCTTTAAACCAATTTCCCTCAAAAACAAGTATACCATGTTATTTTTCAGGTAAAATACTCTCCAAATATCAATTTTAAACAAAAATGTTATAGATAATTTCGAGAATTATCAATTTTAAAAATCATTCCTCACTAAACTAACCTTAAACAAACATTTTCCCAAAATCCAAGTATCCTATAAGCCTTATATCATGCTATTGGTCACTATCCAGATACCAATTGTCAAAGAAATTTTCGAAAAATTTCTAATTCAAAAAAATCATTTTTGGCAAGATACTCTTAAACAAATTTTTCTAAAAAAAAACCACAACAGGTACTTTATGGATACTACATGATATACATCAAAACTCTTCTTAAGTCTTCATAATCGCAGTTGTGACTTGAGTAGATTTAAAACATCAGACTCATATTAAATT
The DNA here is from genome assembly GCA_902141385.1 of Timema californicum. NCBI lineage: Eukaryota > Metazoa > Arthropoda > Insecta > Phasmatodea > Timematidae > Timema > Timema californicum. The sequence continues at coordinate 164,681 of CABFOW010000242.1, forward strand.
ATATCGATATGATGGGACGGTATTCGAATCCTCAACAGTTTTAATGGAAGAGTTTTTAAAAATGACTTCCATTGTGTATTTTCTATCCTCTTTCCACACTAATGCTAGTGTATAATCTTTTGATCTATCCTCATAGATTAATTGCCTTTGTGTTGAAAAAAACCCAATGAATTTGTTGCATAAATTTAGTAAATTATTTTTGAATCATTAATGAAAGTAAAACTGCCTCCCAAGCACTGCCTAGTTATTAAGTAATTAATCGAACAGAAATAGATTATACACTAAAATCATCATTATCATCATCATCATCACCCTCGGTTTCCAACCTGTGACCGGGTCGGTTTAATCACATGTCTCCATATTCTTCTAAATACACCACCATTCCTCATCCTTTAATCACTTCCATTCTTATCCCCTCATTTGCACACTTTCTGTTATCGGCTTCTCCCATCTCTTTCTTGGCTTCCCTTGCGATATTTTCCTAAGTATATCATTTCCATAATCTTCTTTGGTATCCTATCCTACATCCTCATTACATGGCCATACCATCTCAGTCTTGCCTCTTCTACTTTCTCATATACTCCGTATACCCATTCTCTTTCTCGGATCACTTTATTCTTAATCTTGTTTCTTCTCGTGGCATCTAACTTGCTCCTTACAAACTTCATTCCCGTGGTATCCACTTTCATAATCTCTCTTACATTCATAGTCCATGTTTCTGATGCATGTGTGGCAATGGGTACAAATTACGCCCTATTGTTCATTCACGGGAGGAGTTTACCTGGGAAAGGTCTTTTTTCTTACCAATATCCTACTATATAATAGATTTCTGGTAGGGAAAAAAGTCCTTTCCCAGGTAAACTCCTACCGTGAACGAACTTTAGATAACACTTCAAGAGCACTTCTCTTCTTTATAGCAGGTCTCTTACACAACAACTCTTCCTGATGTCCTCTTCTTATTAGATCCTCTCTACCTACACATTTCACCTCAATCACGCTTCCAAGATATTTTACTTTCAATACTTTTCTCATCTCTACTAGATAGAATGGAATATTTAAATACAGAAAGGTAGCCTTGTTAATAATGTGTTTCACTCTGACTTAGGAGGACAGAGGTTTAATCCCCATCGACTTTACTATGGAATATTTTAATCAAATCATGTTTACTCTTCACTTTCCAGATTAATACTTGTGCGATTATTTAAAGTCCTCCGTCCTTCTCCTGTCTCTTAAAGTTAACTAGACTATATTAATTTGATAGTAACTAGACGTGATGTCACTTGAACTTAAAAAAAATACAAAAGCTATCACATTTTTTAAAAAAATGCGCGAAAAATTATCCAACCAAGCAAAACTTTCTGACTCGTCCAAACCACAAGGTTCGTAGTAAAGCCAAACCAAAGTTCAGATATTTTGTAATTTTTGTGCAAATCATCATTTTACTACCCATTTTTTTTAGAATCCTCAACTATTTTTTTATGACGTTGGCAACCTTCTTATAATAGCGTCAATACACTCGCCGATCTTTTTTTATTAGCACCGCGTCTTACTACCCGTTCGGGACATACGCCTAAGTACTAATTACACTAATGGGTTAAGTATTTATAAGGCTTAATTTAGAGGAAGCGTACCCGTATTCGCGTGAAAAGAGATTGGGAAAAAACCCATTCTAAATGCACCCGACCGGGATCGAACTCCAATCTCCCCGTCTTCCGCAATCTATTTCAACACAAAATTAGCGCGTTAGACCAAGTGGTCACCAATTCGGGTCACTCACCGCTTAATTTAAATTATATATATATATTTATTTAGATCTCCAGGTAAAAACAAAACATATGGGTTGTAGGTGGTGGCAATGCAAGTATCTCTACGTAATGAACTTGGGGTAAGCAAGGCCGTAGGGGGAGGGGAGGGGTTCAAACCCCCCACGAAACTTTATGAACAAAATATATGACTTTATTTATGGTTCAAACAATATCAAAATTAAGATACAAATTAGGGGGCTGTGTTACCATAAAAAAAAGCACTCCGGAGAACTTATAGAAGTTAAATATTTAGAAATTTTCCTAGCCCTCGGCATTTTGGGGGTTATTTTACCATAAAAAATTATACTTCACAGAGCTTCAAAAAGTCTTTAATATTTAGAAATTTTCCAAGCCTTCGGAAGCTAGGGGGTTATTTTACCATGAAAAAAAAAAANNNNAAAAAACACTTCAAAGAACTACTAGAACTGTTTATCATTTATAATTTTTTTTCTAGCTTCCGGCAATTGGGGGATGTACCATACCAACTTCCTCCCCCTGAAATTACTGTCTGGCTATGGCCTTGTGGGTAAGCAACACCAAATGGTGGCGCTACGACTTACGAGACGTCGAAGTTGGTGCATTGTGCACCTGGGAGGTAGGCAACTCATCCGTCTTCAACACATAACAAGTGGAGTGTGGTGTAGATCAATACTAGTAACAGTCATTGAACTCCCTGACAACATGTACACATTGAGATTTACTGATTCTTTCAAACATATCATTGTTGGCCCTGACAAGCGCTACGTTGGCAACATCGTGTTTGTCAGGGGAGGGAACAAGGCCATAGCAAGCTAATACTTTCTGGGGAGGGGGTGGCGGGGTTGGTGGGAACATCCCCCAATTACCGGAGGCTAGAAAAAAGAATCTAAATAATTAACAGTTCTAGAAGATTTACGAAGAGATTTTTATGGCAACATTACCCTTAAATACCGAAGGCTAGGAAAAATTATAAATATTAAACACCTTAGAAGCTATTTGAAGTGTTTTTTTATGGTAACAAAGCCCTCTAACTGCCAAAGGCTAGGAAAATGTATAAATATTAAACACCTTAGAAGCTATCTGAGGTGTTTTTTTATGGTAACAAAGCCCCCTAACCGCCAAAGGCTAGGAAAATGTGTAAATATTAAACACCTTAGAAGCTGTTTAAAGTGTTTTTTTTATGGTAACAAAGCACCCTAACTTCCAAAGGCTAGGAAAATGTGTAAATATCAAACACCTTAGAAGCTGTTTAAAGTGTTTTTTTATGGTAACAAAGCACCCTAACTGCCAAAGGCTAGGAAAATGTATAAATATTAAACACCTTAGAAGCTCTCTAAAGTGTTTTTTTATGGTAACAAAGCCCCCTAACTGCCAAAGGCTAGGAAAATGTATAAATATTAAACACCTTAGAAGCTATCTGAAGTGTTTTTATGGTAACAAAGCCCCCTAACTGCCAAAGGCTAGGAAAATGTCTAAATATTAAACACCTTAGAAGCTCTCTAAAGTGTTTTTTATGGTAACAAAGCCCCCTAACTGCCAAAGGCTAGGAAAATGTCTAAATATTAAACACCTTAGAAGCTATCTGAGGTGTGTGTTTTTTTTGTTGGGAGGGAGATGAAGGGGGTGCCTGTGTTGGTTTGAGGGGGTGCTATGAATGTGTTGCCTAACCGCCAGGTGCATGCAGGGCCAACTTTGACGTCTCATAGCGGCGCCGACCCCAAATTCCTCACATGGAAGTACTTGTCTTGTCAACCCCTACAGCAAGTATTACTTGGATATCTGGAATAACCCCGTATATACTCCAATCTTCTTATGAATGGACATACCTGACAAAGAGAAAAGTTCGTGAACTTACTTTCAGTTGTTTATACGTCCAGCCATGTGATATGTAACTCTCACGTTTTGATTTAAAAAATAATATAAAGTAACCCCCTTCGGGGGTCGCATTGTCTATCGCGCTATTCTCGTGTTAGGCTAGACTCCCAAAGACGGAGAGATAAAGATTCGATCCCGTTCGGGTTAACTGAGGGTGGTTTTCCCTAAATGGTTTTATACTCTCCCTTTACGCAAATGCGGGTGCACTTTATTTAAATCAAGCCTTCTTAATCCTTAAACCATTGTAGTAATTAGTACATAGGCATATAGCCCGAACGTGTAGTAAGACGCGGTGATATATATATATATATATATATATATGATATCTTATGTATGTATATATATATGTATGTATATATATATATATGTGTGTGTATGTGCGTGCATGTGTATATATAGGCTACAATGTATATTCGAAATATTAGACATTCATATTTAATAATATAAGACATCACATATAATTTCCAGTAATGTGAGCTATCAACGTATATTATTTAATATGTTTTAGTGCAATTTGACTAAAAAACCCACAATTTTTAATATGTATTAAAATTTTAAGATGCCTGTTATAATTTCAATGATTGTATCATATTTGTATTTATAAGATATCATAACTTGTAATTATTATTGCCAATCTTTTCATATATAAATCAAATTAAAGTGCCTATATTAATTATTATTATTATTATATTACATCAGATATCTATGTTTTATGCTAAATTAAAATAAATTGTACAACTTTACCAAAAATTGAATTCTATTACAAACATATTAGTATTAGTATTATTATTATTATTTACTAACCGAATTGCCGGGACGCTACTATTATTATCTAGGCGGCGACACAAGAGTATATATATATATATAATTTAGTTTGGTGATTTGATGGTGTCAGAGAGTGCCAGGTGGTGGTCCTAAATAGTTTCCGACCCTCCCACCAAGTAAATGAGAGTACATTTCCTCTATATTATTCCTCCCTCGTTCGTATCGCATTATCAGAATTAATGTGGGTAGTTTGAAAGTGTGGGGGAATGTATTCATAATTAGAGAATTACCGTTTGACCAGATAATAACTTCCCTATATATCAAAATATGAACTTATTGAATGGAATATCAAATGATTAGTAAAAATATGAATCAACTAAATTCAACTCGGCACACATTTATTTTTAACTATGAGGTTCACGAACAGAAATATCAATAGTTAATTAATCCATCCCATTCGGATCATATCTGAAATTTCTATTGTACTTTGTTGCCATTGTCAGGGAGATCGGTGTTCGAATTTCAAATTAGATTTTTTTTTACCTACAAGCTTTTCAACTAAATTCCCATAATTTTTCTAATTGGTTGGATCACCTGATTTAAAAAAAAACAGCATATGTCTGAATATGTAGGGCATATTGAGTGTACCTTAAACACATTAATGATTTTTTTATATATTACGTAGGATTTACAAAAGTTAATTTTTTATTGGAGTAAGTTATAGAGTCTGATTTTGATCATAAGTAACTTTTAGAAAATACAAATATGGCATCAATATTTTCAATTTTATAAAATTAAAACTAATATGTAATCTAATACAATTTTGTCATTTTTGCTTGCAAAACACGATGTTTGTATTTTATAAAAGGCTCTTTCTATGAAAATTTGACTGTAGGCTTAGCTAAAATTTTCGCTCTCAGGTTGTTGTTGTATCAATATATTAGGCGTACGATTGCTAGTACTATTATTGAAATTTTAGTGAAAAGTGGTTTGTTCTATGTTAAACTAGTTTATAATAGTATATGTGTTTTTTTTACATGTGTGTAAATAAAAGCACGTTAAATACCTTAGATAATAAAATACACAGATATAGCCCATACTTACGACAGACTAGGTTCTAGAACTGTCGTATCTCTAAAATCGTTGCAGCTTAAAACATTTTTTTTTCTCACTTATCAATGCATGTACTGCACTGAAATTGTCATATACACATCAAACCTAACAGGCATTCTCTTACGGCCTAGACAAAAGACTGTGCATGTGACTAAAATAAAAAAAATCGTACTTAATCCACTTTCACTAACTTTCTCCACACTTCCCTATCCTTTCTTTTACTTTCGTTTTAACAACATCCATATACAGAGTCATACATGCTACTTTATTCTTAAACTCTTAATGTTTATCTTTTTCACACATTCATCTTCAAGATTTAGCCACGTCTTTGATGTCCAACCACTTCCTTTTGATCAACACACTCTACCTTCATATATTAGTTTCGTCACTCGATCCACAATCATTCTCTCAACATGCCCAAACCAACGTAAGACGCTTCTTTTACATTTATCTGTAGTATTCCCTTTTAAACCGCACTCTTTCAGCAACCATTCATTACTGACTCTGTCCATACGTTTTTTCCCCACGTATATTTAATAGATATCTCATTCTAAACGCACTCACCCTACTCTTGTGTTTCTTCTGACATTTGTAACTAAAATAACACTGTAGAACTTACATTTCGAAAAATGTTAACCATTAAAATCACTGAGCACTGATCTGAGTGGTAGAGAAATGTTACTAAAGTCTAAACTGCAGGTCATGGTGGCAAAAAGAACGTCGCGCTGGAGGGAGGTAGGGGGGGGGTCAAGAACCCCCACCCAACTGGATGGGGAAATTTTTGAGAAGAGTTGAAATATTGAGTTGGGAAATTTTGGAATTACTATGTACCATAATACTTTCGATTATGAAAGTTCTTTCTCCAAATTTTTAATTTCCCAACTGTCGATCCCTACTCTTCAAAAGTTGCCAACTTCATAGCTCATCAAACATTGAAAGGAAATATATATTGTATAGAAAGATCAACCAAGTTGTCTAGTAGTTCCGTTGTCACTGCCTAATAATTTTAAAGCTACTACTATTAGGCTTAAGAAGGTTAGGTATTGTTTTAAGTTGATAACTTTATAAATCCTGGAGATTTAACGAGCCGAAACGTGCTAGTTTTCCTACTCACAATTATGGTGAGTGTAAAAACAAATAACACTTTGACTTGAAAATGTTATCATTAACAAATAACTTTAAAAACACAGTTACCCAAGAGCTCGATTCAAGATCCAATTATCACCTCAAATTCTACCATTTTCCTAGGGGAAAGCCCTCCTGGACCTCCTATTAAATACCCCCAGACCCCTTGGTGCTCTCAAAGTTCCCCTTATATATCCTGGTCACATGAGAATTTTTTTAAAAATTTCAGAATGCCTAGAGTTGGGAAATTTACTGTCTCACCCCACGCCCTCAAACATGTTTCGTGTGATACCCTTGGGTGGCAATTTAAAGGCATCGTAAGAGCAAAGTGGCAAGTTATGACGCTATTTGAATCTCCGCCTGATGTTTATATAATCAGGAACACAATACTGTAATCCATATTGCATATCACTACTTTTTAAGGTTGGGTATGTAGAGAACGGGAGAAAAGGTTAGGTTTTTTGGCAGTTTTTATAGTAAAACTTTTTTTTTTGCTAAAATAAAATATTTCTCCAGTACATATAGTTTAATTTCTTCACATGATGATATTAGCAGTTACAGCATAGCGGTGTTATATGATAAACTTAATATATGCAGAGAAAAAGTTGTTATTAAATTCCAGGACACCCTTGACAGATATTCAACAACTACTAATATCATAATGTGATGAAAAATTAAACTCTATGTTTGTATGGAAGCAATATTTGATTTATTTTGATCAAAAAATAATTTGATATAAAAACTGCAAAAAAAACAGTTTTTCTTTTCGTTTCCTGCATCCCCACCTTAAACTAAAACAATGAGTAAGAGAGTCGAAGTCAGGTCAATTTCAAATTAATTATGGTTGTGCTGTAGGTATAAATAAGTGTACAACACAGGCATATATTCAATTTATAAATTTATATGGAAGATATTTCATTGTAATTTATGTGTATGAATATGATTTAATGTTTTTAAATCGATTTAAAAAACTAGTAATTCACTAATATAATACTTTATACGGCTACATTCGTAACTATAAGGTAATTTTGCATCCTCTAAACATCGCTGGTCTGGTACAATTAATTATACTAGCGTTTTCTTACCTCCATAGCAATTTACTGTTGCTGTTATTTTTGATTGTATTTTGGAAAACTATACAACTGAATATATTTTTTTAACATTACCAGTAACTAAACAATATTATTGTTTTATTTTATCCACTTTTATCTAATGGATATAAATCTATTATAAATATCATCTAAGACGTCAGACTAACAAATTAATATATGTCCAGTGATGGTTAAGATTGAAGTTAAAATTTTGCCCAGATGAAATAGAGGTGCTTTTCCAAGTGTAATTTATTAGTGATGGTTTCCCTAACTCTTCTCGAGCAAATTAAGGAACATCTTATCTAAAATTACCCTTATCGTCGCGATACTTTAGATAAAGACATTAATAATAATGGTGTTAAAATTTACTAGGGGAAAATCAATCAAAACTAAATTTGATAATTACTTATAGCCCATTTATTTACATTATCATACAGAGAAATTATTGCTATCGTGTACATCTATGACTTGAGGGATGTTGAGATATTATGTGTTCCCAAACTCACCTACTTTTCTGTATGTATACCTCTGGGGTTAAAAACAAAATATTTTTATATACTTCGTTTAAATTTGCTAGTTAAATATAGCTTGGTCATACATAGAGAAAAAAATTGTTATTCTAATTATATCTCCTAAAAAATAAGGGTATTTGAGCGACGACTGATTTTTGAAAATTTGAAATTGCTAGACACTTATTCGAACAGTTTATCTCAAAATTAGTATCTGATTTGTGTTTTTTATGAAAATTAATACTGCATACTCTTTCTTATTTTTAAACTTGAACGGTTTATCTCAAAATTAGTATCTGAAGAGTGTTTTACATGCTAATTAATACGGCATACTCTCTCTCTTTCTCTTTAAATTCGAACGGTTTGTCTCAAAATGCGTATCTGAAGTGTGTTTTACATGATAATTAATACTGTATGCCCCCTATTAGTTCAGGAGGGAGGAACTCACTTAATTGTAGCTTGCTGATAATAGATTTTGTAAAATGGTGTTTCACAGTATAATAGATCATACGATAACTTATACACGACTGTTTGTTTAAATACGTGTTTAAAAAGGAGAAACCAAACGGTTGCTTAGAGGATTTAAATCATACCCTTTTAAACGGGCTTCATGAAATAAGAACCACGTTAAAAATAAATGCATCATAAAAACCAAAAGTAAGTCTCGTATTAGAGAAAAACTATGTGGGAGATGAAAAGGGGGCTAGAATGGTTGGTGGTATAGTTTTTACGAAACCCTTTCTCCTTAAGTTCCCGAAATAAAAATCTGTAAGACTCGGTCCGCGGACGAGGAAAGACACACACATATCGGAGAAGACGAGATTAGTTGTGGGTTTTTGTTTTTTTTTCGTGGGGGGGGGAGGAGGAGGGAAGGGGTTTAGAAGATATGTCGTTTTAGATGACATTGTGTTTGACGGTCAGGCAAAACGAGTTTGTGAAACCTAAACACATACTCATCAGTGAATTAACATAATATACAATCAGGACGTTGGGACGCTAAGACGACGTCAATCTCAGACCAACCAACCTATACCACAAGGGAAGTTTCGTCGTTCACCACTTGTCGAAGAAGAACAAGAAAATAGCACCATCATCATCTACACGAACACACACACACACCCTCACCCATTCTCCTTTTATTTCTTCTGTTTTTTCGCCATCTTGGAAGCACATTTCGTACAGGTAAGACGTGTGAATTGTTTCTTATGTCATGTTAGGGATCATTTTATGTTTTAAGTGTGGTTTTGTTTTTTTCATATGTACTTTAGGTGGGGGATTGTGTTTTCAAGAAGAATTATAAAACATATTAGCTTTTCTATGAACAAATCAAGTCCTTATAGGATTTTTTATTCCTTCTATGAAATTGACATGGATTTGCAAAGAGGTGTTTTTTTTATTTTGTAAATTAATATGAAATTACTAATTACATTTAACCATTATCAATAACAAATTTTGTATGACAGCAATTATGTATTTTGAAAAGATTTAGAAGTTGATTTGTCACGTATGAAAATAGTGAAAATTGTTTTATAAATTGGTCGTTTTCAGTTAACTATTATAAAAAGTGTTAGCTGAAAATCTTTGATACTAATTTGTTTAAAACTCATAAAACAGCCCAGGTATGCATCCCTATTGGTAGCCATGCTCCCACACTAAAAGATTTTTTTGAAAATGGATCATTCCATTATGTTTCTCACATATGTTTTGGAAAATTTCTTTGATACAACGTTCCCTAACCATTTTTTATAGTGCAGTTTGTATACAACAAACTTTAAACTTCACAAGTTAATAAAAAAAAGTGTGGTTTTTAAAGGTTGACCCTAATCTATTTCGTGTTACACGATTTTCTCAAGGTAAAAATGTTGTAATCCGCCATCTTAGATAGTATGACGTTGACAAAGTATGGGGCATTAAATTCTCCAATGTGGTATTTTTAAAAGTATAAAAATATATTCGTTGTAAAGCTAATTATTTATAGCGTTTAATTAAACCAAACTAAATTTATATAAGATTTGTATTAGTCTTAAATTGTTTTTGAATGGGTTTTAATTTGATTCAAAACCATTTCCTCACGAAGATAAATTCCACCATTTTGGGAATAAGCCGATACTTAATTCGTATTTTTCAAGACGTCCGCTCACTTTTAACTATCGTTGTAAACTTAATATTTCAAGTTAAGAGATTAATATTATTTCCCACAAGCGATTTTTCTTTTAGTTATATTTGTCTGGGAATATAATTTATTATTTGTTTGAATCACAATAAAGATCACATGCTGTTTCATTTCCTTTTAGGAAAACCCATCAGTATGTTTTCACTACATTTGAAATAAGCTTGAATTAATTTAAAAGATAAATTTCTTAGCGTCAATACTTTGTAGAGATATATTTTATGATTATTTTTTGTTTTTGTAAATATTTGCTTAATTAATTTGACACACAGACAACTGACATACTAGTAATATATATGGATTTTTTTATATTTTAAATTTAATATCGAAACAAAAGAAAATTACAGTAACACTACATATAAGGTAAAGTGCTGTAGAAAACTTGTTAATAGGGTAGTGTAGCTAAATTAAGCAATTAATATTAAATTACTCAAACATTTATCCCATGAATATTTAGGCAAAAAAACAACAACATAGCTTCACTTTTATGTTCAATTAATATATAACACTAATTTATACCTTGAACATTTTGATATGAATTATTTATTTCTCTAGATACTGGAAATAAACGTATTCCCTTCATACTTATGTATAATCGTCTACTCTTTTCACATTTACTAACTATACACATTTGTAAAAATGAACAAAAGTTCAAATAGACTATTAAAGAGAAAATATACATACGTACTTATAAACGAATTATTTGCTAATTGAAATAGTCTCATGAATAGATGAACTAATTATGAATTCGCAAAATAATGTTATATGTAAATTTAAACAACAAATGAGAACACATGTATTTGTTTTTTTTGTCATCAAAACATAAATAATATGTGAATACTCATATATAAACTATAGTAAATATATATAGTCAAATATTAACTATTCTTACTTTCACAGATTTATTTTAGAAGCTTGATTTGTTTTTGTTTTTTAAATAAAGTTCATATTCACGCTTAAAATTCTTTTCCCTTTTCCAGCGTGGGCAAGGTGATTAACTAACTATCAGAACTAGCCAGAAAATGTGTGACATGTTATGGTTAATAAAGGAAACGAAGGCAATGGTAATCAAATTATACTTTTATGTCACGGACATTACTAATGGTAACGTGGCAGAGTAACAATTTCCATGAGATACATTTTAGATTAATTATATCTCAAAATAAACATTATCTTACTATAGTTACAAGAGTCGTTAGTGCGGATAACAGGAGGTACAGTCTCACACAATAATAAGTTTTATTCAGAAAATCAAAAATTTACCTTTGGAGAAATTCATAAATGACTACGGTAACTCTTTTACTATATAATTTACATAATTAATTCCGTTATAATATTATTCGTGTTATTCATCGGGTATGAGCTAATTAAAAAAAATTATAATGTGAAAATTGATTTAAAAGCGATTTTCCATATTTTACGACACATGCATGGCACGCTGAACAATTCATTAAATTGTCAATGAACACCGTCAGTTGATTAAGAAAAGATTTTATCATTAAAAAAACTAGTATTAAAATTGTATCTAAAAGTTAAATAGCTAAGAATCTAAGAGTTGTGTTATTAAAAAAAATGTTTATCAATATTTTTTTTTAAAAAACTCAACAATGTGTCTCGCTTTTTTTAAAATCTAACTGCAAACTCTCGCGGATCACCTGCTCACACTTCGTGGAACACCAATGTACCGTGGCACACCTTTTGGACAAAGCTAACCTATGTATTTAATTTAATTTGGGAATTTATTTAAAAGATTAGAACGAATTTAAAATTGTACCATCATTTAAAACTCAAATTTCTTAATAAAACTCTAGTACAGCAGAAAAGTTTTATATATAGGATACTTTTGAATACAACTTAAAAATAAGCAAATCAATAAAAAAAAAAGGTGTGGCACTATCTTTCTGGCTTGATGCCACAAGAATGTGGGGTCGGGAATAGACCCCAACTTTTCCTGGAGTATATATATTCAAATACCGTATCCATATAATTAAGAGCTAAGTCATTGTCTCTTAAAAGCTCGACACAACATTATTTCGAATTATTTTTAAACAAAAATTTTACGCCTATAAAAATAAAACATGTGACAGTGATATCGGCAATAAAACGTAATTTTGGACAAGTCATAGCATATATTTTATACATCCGACCACAGAGGTGGATTCAGGGTAAAGGAACCGGGGCACGTGCCCCCTCCCCCCCCTTTCGCCCCAACCCTTCATCATTAAATATACAGCAATCGTTTAAATTCCCTTTATCTAATAAATAAATAAATTTGTTAACAGATGAAGAGATTACTGGCTGTAGCAAAAACACACGAATGCGGTTTCCCCTATCCCCTATAGAGGTACTTCATGTATAGTTAAAAGTATAGAGGAAATTCTTAATTCATACATTTGAAAAAGTCGATACGCCAATGGAAGCTTACAGATTAACATATGTGTTTCCAGGCATTGAGCATATATTGAAAACTCTGTGTGTGAAACCAGGTACTACTTTAACATCAGAGCCATCCTCTAATTCGTTGAATGGAATTAAATCTACTTGAGATCAACAATTCATTGGTCAAGAGTTCCTAGCTGCAGACCCAGAGGTCCGGTATTTAATCCCTGGTACCTCCAGATTTTCTATAAAGTATTAGTTCTGGAACTGGGTCAACTCAGATTCGTAAAGAAGAATGACTTGAATGGAAAAGTAACGGCTCCGGTCTAGAAAACTGAGATTAACGGCCAGAGGGCCACATGACACTATCTATCCACAAATGATGGCACTATCTTCGCCAAAGTATGGTGACTGCTTGGTTGGTATATTTCGATTACGAGTTGAGACATTAATTATTATTTATTTATTTTGATCAATAATGGGTCAGGAAAGACTCAATGATTTGTTAATTGGAAATCCAATTTTAAATATTGAGATAATCCCTGTAAAGTCTCTGAATATATTTACAGACTCCCAAACTCTTTAAAATAGGCTAGCCTTTTCCATTTTTAAAGAAATTAATGTTTGCAAGCGATATGATTTTTTTTCTTAGAAGAATGTAAATTAACAATATAATTATTAGTATCGTGGTTCCCGGACCCGCCAATGCCCGATAATATATTATCACATGTGGAAAATTAAGTTTTTGAACGAAAGTAATGCTTGCACACACAATTAGGGGAGTCGATGATCCATATCAGTGTGTTAATTTTCAAATGAATACGCGTAAAAAAAAAACAGTTTCACTGAAGTCTCAGCGTCAACATTAACGTCATGTTGTTATTACTATACACTAGAACCTTGTTAATAAGAACTAATTGGGACCAAGACTTGTTCGAATTAGTGAAAATTCGGATAATGAGAGAATACAGTATTTTCACGAATTTTAAAATACAAGTGAATGAGTTTAATCAAATTTTAATTTATTTAACACAAAATATGTACATGCATGAAGGAAGAGTGGAAAAATATTTTTAGGGGGGGAAATAAAATCGTCGTCAGTACATCAAACTGGGATTCTAACTACGATTTATCCGTCATAGACAGACATAGTCTATTGCAAGAGTGAACCCACTTCAGTGGTCGAATGGTCTCGTATTAGACTGGCTTGCTGATGACGAGGAGATCGTAGTTTTTAATAGAGGTCGGATGATGAAGGTTTTTTCCCCCTAAATGGTTCCCCACTCTCTTTCCACGCAAATGCGGGTATATCACCTCTAAAATGCTGCCTTCCTTAACCCTGCCCCATTAGAATAATCATAATATTTGCCTACAACTTGAAAGGGTAGTAATATGTAGTGATAAAAAAATATATATTGTGATAATGTCGACCTAAACAATACGGCCAACAAACGGGTGGTTTGTTACTTGTACAGTCCAATTTCCATAGGAAAGAACCTAACCTGACAACTAGAAAAATTATTAGATCTACTTTCATATATTCATACGTCAATACATGTGATATTCATGTGTCACTTTTAGTAAATAGCTATAAAATAAGTGTAGTAAAATAGTAAATTATTGTCAGTGTTCTGAAAAATAAACATATTTGTATTTTCTAAAAAGATCCTTCCTTTAAAAATTGGATTGTAGTTCTATCAACAGGAGACAAAAGAAAAGTGAGATTCGAATCCAGGCTGCCGAGGCGTGTCCTTGAATAGTAAAAATCACCCCCCACTGCGGATGTCTGATAGCTCCAAGACAGGACCATCGCGAAGGTAGAAGCGGGCTATTTGCTGACTAGACGAACGTGGAGACACTACGTTGGTCTAGGTCAGTGTTCACCATCGGGGTTAAGGCCTTCTTTTTTTTTCATAAGAAGAACCTTTTAGAAAAATACAAACATATTATTATGCGATCAACAGTGATAAAGTTTTACAGTTTTCATCTATTTCACTAACCGGTCCCATGGTGTAGTGAGTGGTCAATGCACCTGGCTACGAGCTTAGAGGTCCTGGGCGCTATTTCCGGCTCGTACTTTGGGTGTATTTCCCAAAAAGAGGAATTGCCCCAACGGTCCCCAGGGTTTGGTTAATTAAGATTAACTTATGGTTAAGTGTTTCCAATGGTTCCAAACCCTCATATTCACTATCACCATCATCTTATCGACTCATCGGGACATGGAAAAAACCTCCACGGAAAGGATGTGTGATTATTATTATTATTATTATCTGTTTCATTGACCCAGCGAAGCGAGGTTCTATTTTAACTTGATCATTTGGCATTTCGTCTGTCTGCCTGGATCTTTGCTACGTGGTTAATTTAAAATTATTTGACCAATTTTAACGAAATTTGGCAGGAAATATTTTTTTTTAACCTAGGTCGAGCAACGTTTTTACTGTACACAATTTTGTCAATCAAATTATTCGTTGGTGACCAGGTGGTCTAGGGGTAAGGTGTAAGACTTCTGTGCTGGAGGTCCGGGGTTCAATCCTCGGTCCCGGCACAGATTTATCTGATTGCCAAACCCTTCCTTCACCTCTGACAAGACGTGTATTAATCACTACTTGTGAATGCGTGGAATGCCAGGCCTCCACCGTGGTTCGGATTCCATGTTAAACTGTAGGTCCTCCATTTCATCTTACAATCACCCTACCATTACACATTAGCATAAGTGCATATAACCTGAACGGGTAGTAAGACTAGGTGCTAATAATAATAATAATAATAATTATTATTATTATTATTATTATTATTATTATTCGTTTCTTTTCAATAGGATGGCAGCTTAAAACGTTTTTCGTTTAGTAGCTCATCTCAAGGGATTTGAATTTTACATTCTAAGCCAGAGGTTTACAACTGTTAGCCCGTGGGCTACTTCACCCCTATGAGATGTTGTGGTATGTTTTGTCAGAGTTGCGTATAACCCGAATGGGTAGTAAGACGCGGTGATAATAATAATAATAATAATAATAATGTTGTCAGAGAAGGTCTGAAAGCTAATTTAAAACTAATTACCCTAATTAACCATAACTTGTGGACCGGAGGAACAATTCCTCTTCAGAGAAAATACCTATGGTAGCTCCGAGATTTAAACCTGAGACCGCTAGAAAAAGAGGCTGGCCATTTTCACAGTGATGAGAGATGTCAAGAACAGGTGGTGTGTCAGTTTTTAGAATGGTGCATTTTAACACCGCGTCTTACTACCCGTTCTGGTTATACTCTTATATACTAATTACTCTAGTGATTTTATGGATCAGAGAGGTTATATTTATTGGAGGTGTACCCGCATTTGCGTTTAGGGAGAGTGGAAAACTATTTTGTAAAAACCACCCTCAGTACACCCGACCGAGCTTCGAACCTCGATCCACCCGTCATCGGCAGTCTCGTCTACTGCGAGAGTAGTGCTTTAGATTATGCGGCCACCGAAACGGGTAATTTTAGATTTAAGATAGTTTGTAAATCATGTGACGATATAGTGATTTTGTTCACTAAGTGCATGCTAAATTGCCCATTTAGTTTTCAAACACTCTCAAATATTGTTGTTTTTATTTCAGAGGGACTGGGTGAAAACAAACTAAGCTTTGTAAAAGAACTCTTATTTTTTATACCTATTTCCCAAGTATCAATCAATTCTCACACGAAAATAGAAACAATATGTTAAGTAAACTCTAAATGTTTCTTGACGTTTATTTTTCAAACATGTTTTGGTTGTGAAACAATAAACCCGTCAATAAAAGCAAGTGTCTTTTTTAAAAAAAGTTTCAGACATACATCCTTATTAAAAGTGAAAAGGGGGTGAATAAATTCGTAGACTGTAGAAATGGGGGTAGATTCCGTGTCCTCTTGCCACCAAGAAAAACAAGGACGATGTCGTCACAGACATCACAGACACCGCCACCATCACCATCACCACCACCGCCGCTATCACCGGGAGAAGACTCCGGTAGGACCACCTCCGAAGGGCAGTGGCGTTGTCGACTCGTCTAACAGCCAAGTAGACGGAAGTAAGGCGGTCGCGGAAGGAAGCGAAGGGTGTCGTCAGACGGTACTGACTTGTAAATCGGTCGAGGAAGAGGGTGCGTCGCACCAAGACGTCGGTAAAGAGAGGTCCTCCTGCCACACCGGCCAGAGGTCACGTCATGACGGAAGGGTCCTTAGGAACAGACGGTACAGGTGAGTACAGTTCCGTGTTTTGGTGTCCTACCACCCCATCATTCCGTCCCACCTTCCGGGACTGTTTGCGTGTTTATAGCTCGATTATTAACATGTCGAAGGCCCCTTTCCCTATCAGAATCTCACCATACAATAAGGTTCCGACAGGGAAAAAAAGCCTTCGTAAGAAAACCGAACACAGAACGGTGTTGAGGAATTTATAGGAAGTACCCATGGGATTTTTTTTATATACAAGGTGACCTGGCGGTCTAGGGGTAAGGTGTCAGACTTCTGTGCTGGCGGCTGGGGTTCAATCCTCGGTCCCGGCACAGATTTATCTGATTACCAAACCCTTCCTTCACCTCTGACAAGACATCTTGTGAATGTGGGGAAAGCCAGGCCTCCACCGGGGTTCGGATTCCACGTTAAACTGCAGGTCCT
>CABFOW010000242.1:183384-210687 GCA_902141385.1 Timema californicum
ATCACCCTCATACTCACCATCACCCTCATACTCACTATCACCCTCATACTCACTATCACCCTCATACTCACTATCACCATCATACTCACCATCACCGTCACCTCATCTCATCGGGACTTGGAAAGAGCCTCCAAGGAAAGGATGTACGATTAGTACATTCAGGCGTCCCCTGGACAACGGTACATTAATACTGGCTAATATTTTCAATACTGGCCTTCAGTTGATGTAGCACAGACTCGTGATGTATATCCATACTAGCATTGCTCGTTGGGGGCTTGGCCCCCAAACCCCCAATGAGTTCTCTTTGCAAATGAATGTAAACTAATGTAATTCCAGCGTTGTTTTGAATGTAACAACTTAAAGTTACCGGTATTATATTGTATATACCGCACCGACTTTAATGTTGCCCTCCCATTTTTAATTTTTTTCGGGGGTTATTATTATTATTTTTTTTACTTTTTGGCATTTTCTCGTTGGTCAGAGGCTAGAAACTATAAGTTTGCCAAATTTAAAGTTTCTAGCTCATCTGGAAGTGGGTAAACATGTCAGTTAGTGAGTCAGCCGTGTGGTTTTATAGTAGTATAATATGTACAGGGATAACATAGTGAATATCTAACAAAAGTCTCACCCTTAACCTCCTAAAAACACACAATCTATCAAGCACCCCGGACAGCCTCGGAGTACGAAGTTCTTGCTTCACCCCCTTGTTGATATAATGTTAGGGCCTTCTACCCCCTCACCACAATACACCATTCATATTTGTATCGTACTATTACCCGCTTTAGTGACCAAATGGTCTAAGGTGTCATTCTCGTAGTAGACTGAGCTGCTGATGACGGGGAGAATGGAGTTCAAATCCCAGTTGGCTCTACTGAGTGTGGTTTTTACTAAATGGTTTCAGACTCTCCTTCCACGCAAATGGGGTTAGATTACCTACAAATTCTTCCTTCCTCATACCTACCCCATTAGAGTGATTATCATATATACGTATAGTCTGAACAGGTAGTAAGACGTGGCGATATATATATATATATATCGTACTATTATTTTTATTAGTTTACAGAGTGTGTTTTGTAACATTAATGTAACAAACTGTTGGCTCATTTTAACATATTTTTAGTTATTGAACTGAAGAGTTAGTTTGTCTGTCCGTCCGTCATGAGAATTGAGTGATATCTACATTAAGCAGAGACGCTGACATTTTAAAATTAGTAGGCAATGTGCACAAACATATGCACCTGGAAGCCGGAATTTTAAAATTTGGATTGGATTTATTTGAATTAGTTAAAAACTGGATCACAAAAAAAGATGACGATTTTTTTCTGTCTGTTTGAAGCAAAGAAACCCGTTTCCAGGCGTAGCAATGCAATCTATTGCGTGGTTACCCCGGGCAACGCCGGCTACTTATGCTAGTGTCAATTCGAATGGGATACTCAAATTGTCAACCTTGATTGTCTCGGGGCAATGTGCTCGCCTCAGGACCCAATATTTGTGGGTTCAAACCCAATCGGGGTTGACGGATAGTTTTTTTGAGTGATAAAAATAAGTAGCACAACTTTCTTCGGGGGTAAAGTTAAGCCGTCGATCCCATGTCAGTTGTGGCAACCCTGGAATATATGTGAAAATAACTTTCCCAGCAAAATTGGTAGTCACTTTCACTTTCGTTCACCGAAATTCTCGTCTACTGATATAATTAGTAGATTCAGAAAGTGCACTTTAAATACAATTAATAATTAAAAAATATAAATACCTCAGTTAACAAAACTTAAAATAACCCTCGCTCCTCCCTTTAATATAACAAAAATCCACCTTGACGCATCTTTGACTGTCCCACAGGCGACCGTTTGAAGATCACCGAAACACCAAGAGATTGTTCACCCCTGAACTGAAGAAATACCTGAAAGGGTGGTTGGTTCGACGCCGGGACAACCCTTACCCCAACAGGGAGGAGAAGAAAGAGCTCGCCGTGAAAACGGGACTCACCTATATACAGGTAAGGAAAGAAGAGTCGTAAATGTTACCTACAAGTGCGATTTCCAGGACAAACTAGATCGGATTAGGCCAAAGTGATAAATCGTGCCGCTTGTAGGATAAACCTATATAGCCTGATGTGTTTAGGCACTACTAGTTTTCATTCTTCTTAACCCAGACGATGAATCGACCTTGGACAGGTTTCATCATTCACAGTTCGCACGCAAATGTTGTCAGATGATCTAGCCTAACCTAAACCTGTTTTGGCTTAATAAAATTGTAGGCTATACTAATTTTATCCTATTAGCTAGGTCAAAATTTCAGGATTAACGAATTTAGACCAGGCTAAACTAGTACATCCTGAGGCTCTTAGGATGTATCAAATCGGCTTGGCCCGATCTAGTTTGTCTTGGAATTGGTTTTGGACGGTAACATATATGTATACACACGAGTTTTTTTTTCTCTCTACAAAACACTGGTTTGAAACCGGTCTCGTGATATAGTGGTCAAAGCGCCTGATTGCTAATCTAGAGGTCCCGGCCTCGATTCCCAGGTGGTACCGGGAGCCTTTTCTCAAGAGGAGAATAATTCCCATGGTCACCAGGATATGGTTAATTAGTCTTAAGTTAGGTTTAAGTGTTTCAAATGGTTCCACACCCTCATACTCACTATCACCATCACCTCATCTCATCGGGAAATGGAAAGAGCCTCCACAGAAAGGATGTACGATAAGTACATTCGAGCATCCCCTTGAAAAAAGGTACATTAGTACTGGATAATATTTCCGATAGCTGAGCAACTGATTAATGTAACTCAGAAACGCTATTATTATTATTAGTTTGTAAATGGATGTACTTCTATCATGTATGCTTTCAGAATATTAGGTGCAAAGGGAACAAAATCAATTATTCCCCCCCCCCCTTTGTTATTATTTGATCTAAGCAATAACGTTAGGGATGAAATATAAATCGAATTGCACGGTACTCGCATCAGTAATCACTAGTAATCATCAGTGATCTAAAAAGCGTCACTCTCGGAATAAACTGGATTATCGGTGACAGGGAGATCGGGGTTCGAACCACGGTTGACTGAACTGAGTGTGTTTGTTCCTTAATGGCTTACCACCACCCCCCCTGTTCTAAGCAAACGTGGGTAAACTTTTTATATAATTCTGCCTAGCTCATACCTAACCTATTATTGTTAATATGAACTGGTGGTAAGACGTGGTAGACCACACCCTCCTATTCCCCCCGCACACATACAAAAAAACGATATGGTAAAAAAAAACAAATATGAATATGATAGAGCGTCGATAATCTGGATCGCTAAGAAAAAATAGTATTTATAAATATATTAGGTGACCTGGTGGTCTAGGGGTACGGTGTCGGACCTCTGTGCTGAGGGTCCAGGGTTCAATCCCCGGACTCGGCACAGATTTATCTGATTGCCAAACCCTTCCTTAACTTTTGACAAGACGTGTATTAATAACAACTTGTGAATGTGGGGAATGCTAGGCCTCCACCGTGGTTTGGATCCCACGTTAAGCTGTAGGTCCTCCATTTCATCTCACAATCACCCTACCATTACACATTAGACGTAAGTGCGTATAGCCCGAACTGATAGTAAGACGCGGTGCTAATAATAATAATGATAGTGCTAAAAAATAGTTTAGTAGTATGCTCTAGTATGGCTACTAAAGAATTAAATAATTCAACCATAGGGGACAGGGGGAGGAAAGAGAATTGTAAGGAACAAAATCGTTTGAGCACACTACCCAAACCTTGACAGGAAATTACTGTGCGTCTGTAGAAAACTCAAGTTAGCCCATCTCCGTATACTTTGCTATGATACAGGACTGAATCAAGTGGTTGCATAAAGTCAAGGAAATAATATTCTTTCCTTCTCTCGTTTTGAAGGCAAGCGTACAATGAACCAATCATCACAATAATAATAATAAGCTAAACTGGCTAATTGGAAGCATTTGACGGTGGTCCATTGATACCAAAGCTCAAGCTGTCAATTTTATTAACAAGTTCACATTTTGACACGCGGACATATTATTTTAATACAAAATTGGGTAGCTTTGTTAGATGTCACATAGAAAATTAAATTTAGGTAAAGCTAGCCTATTGATATCAATAAAGAAAAGAAAAATTGCACACGTGCAAAATCCACAGCCTACTTATAAGATAAGGTAATAGTGTATTCCGTTAAAGTAAGATTGAAATAAATGGAGTGTGCTGTACTTACAAATAGCAATATTTGTTTGGGGGTTGAAGATCTGCAACTGGTTCGCCAACTGGCGTCGTAAGTTGAAGAATGCGGGCGTCGAGACGCGCCAGAGGACATGGGGTCACCTAATCAAGAGCTACAACACGCAGGCGCAGGGGAACGTGGAGCAGTTCAGCATCAGCTCCGACGATAGCATCTGGGAGGAGCCCGAACCCCCGGACCTACCGCCAGGTGCGACTTTCTTTAGTAGTGTTAGAGGTTTCTTTTACCTCGTAGTATGAATGAGCTTACCTTCCTTCATCGTATGAATAAACTCGCCTTCCCCTCATCGTTTGAATGAACTTACCTTCCCTCATCGTATGAATGAACTTACTTTCCTTCATCGTTTGAATAAACTCGCCTTCCCCTCATCGTTTGAATGAACTTACCTTCCCTCATCGTATGAATAAACTCGCCTTCCCCTCATCGTTTGAATGAACTTACCTTCCCCTCGTTGAATGACTGAACTTACCTTCCCCTCGTTGAATGAATGAACTTACCTCCCTTCATCATTTGAATGAACTTACCTTCCCTCATCGTTGCCTTGACTTTGCCATGAGATTGTCTTGACCTTGCCGTAAGAATGAACTTGCGTTGACCTCACCGTAGGATTGAACTTACCTTGCCAATGAGTGTGCTTGCCTTAAACTCATTGAATGAATGAACCCGCCTTGACAAACATAGCTCCCTTCAAACTTATTTTGTTGTTTACCATTGGTTGGTGTTATTGTTAACTATTTCGTCTATAACTTTAAACACCACTAATCCCGAGAATGTGGTTTAAAGAAATATAAAAAATATAAAATATAGGCATTTATGAGGATACCTATGTATTATTTCAAAAGTTTATACAAATACACGGGTTGGTAGTTAATTTAGTATTTTTATTTTACTTTCATATTATTTTAATATTTAAATTTGAATTTATATTCTAACACTAATGGGAGTAGAAGACGCAATTTAACCATAGCCCATCTCTTCTTAATATCACTCCATTTAGTTTACTCCCTTTATAATCTATAATCCCTTCTGACACTTTCTAGTTCGCCTCTAGCCAGTTGTTGGTCTATTAAATATAAAAGGAGTGGAATAATATGATTCATAAAGAGGTAAGTAGAGTTCCCACATGCTTACGCTATTCTATTCAACATTCATCATTCAGATATTCGTTACCATGGCAACCGCGAAGGTTCCTTCGCTTCTATGGCGACGAAATAATGAACAGCGCGACAAGTTGGCGATTACTTTGCTTAGCCTGGTGATAATTATTTTGACTATGCATTTAAATAGTATTAATACTAGACGGAGGTGTAGGGGACACCAGTTAAGGGCAGTATTTTTTGTAGATTTTATATGAAAACTTTTTTTTGGTCAAAAGAAATCAAGTAAAAACATAAAGTTTAATTGTCTACACAAGGTGATATCAACAGTTCTTGAATATTTGCTAAGGGTGTCCTGGAATTTAATTAAATCTTTTTTTCTCCGTTTAAATAGTTTCTCATCTAATTTCGTTATGCCTGTAACATCAACCACTGTTGATATCCCCACGTGAAGAAAATTAAACTATGTTTATACCTAGGCAATACCTCAGTTATTTTAGCCAAAAATTATGTTGCTAAAAAAATGCAAAAACCCTGGTTTTGACCCGCGTTTCCCACATTCCCAATTTATTAATGGGTTTTCCTAGCTTTACTTCAGAACAAACACATCTATAGTCCAAACTATTTATTTACCACTTGGCGAAAGGCAACTAGCTTGACCCAAATTGAAATTTTGATCTTCATCGGAATTTAATCCGGGACCCTCAAATCAATAAGTAACCGATATTATTATGTGTTTTGTCTTACGACAGGTCTATTCTTTTTGTCAGTGAACTTATACAGCCAATGCACCCTGTCCTCTGTCTCTTCCTTCAGCTCCCAGAATTTTCTTATTTCCTTCAAGACATCTAATATTCGAATCCTCCTTCTTCCTCAGCTCCTCTTTCGCTCAACCTTTCCTTCTACAACGTCTTAGAGAAGACAGTTTTTCATAAGGATGTGTCCGATCCAGTTTGTTTTGTACCTAAGAATCACATCCAAAATTGTTTTCTTCTCACCCACTCTTCTTAAGACTTCTTTATTTTTCACCCTGTCTGTCGACCTGATTTGATCAAATCTTATGAGAAATAGTTTGGTTTTAACACCAAAAGGCTAAGGAGGTTGTTCTTTAAAAAAAAGTATTTTAACGTGTAGTCTGAATACAAATTAGATCAACACAAGACACAGACATTAACTCAATCAAAAGCATCATATTTAATACTGTGGTAGAATTCTGGTTGAACGTACCTTAAAGAACACACAGATTTTTCTTTTGGTCAACATAGATCAATATTATTTCATAAGCTTTGATATCTATCAAATGTTACAGTGGAAAACCACATTACTTTACGTAGGTACTGTACATATACTTTTTTTTAAAGTAACTTTATATCTGTCAAAATTGTCCTTTCTATTGAATATAATCTGTACTCATTCAGCTCTGATGCCTAGATATTTACAAATTGAACTGCAGGACTTACAAACTAAGACAGCATGCTTAAAACTACTACCTACCCATCCCTAGTGTCCATATATTCCCGAACGTAGGACAAGCCCAAAACTATGTCAGCACCCCCTGGATCCGAACCAAGACTTGTGGTTGACCACACAAGGTGGGAACGTTATGTTCTTTTTGCAGAAGAGGACTATGCCACAGAAGATGCTATCTCAACCCCTGGCCTGTCTTACACGGTCAACGCCGCGGCGATGGATCACTGTTACTCCGTCATCTTCGACAACGGCCAAGAGGGACAGGTAGGACCGGACGACAGCGCCAAGTCCGGGGACAACCGCCTCCTACAGCAATGTTTCCAGATCACGTCCACGACGAAAGACGACCCGGAAGAGAAGCTAGAGACCATCCGCATCACGATAACGGAAAACGCCCCGATCGCGAATTCCAGCAAGTATAAGAGTCACATCATGGAGAAGTACTTGAAGGACGTCGGTCTCAAGATGTCGGAAGATGCCGGAGGCAAGGGTCCTTCGGGGAGCCTCAAGAGTTGTAGGAAACGTCACAGGAGTGAAGAAGGTAACAACGGACTTTTCTTCGCTAAGGGTTTGTTTCAATGTGTGTGTGTGTATATATATATATATATATATATAACACACACACATTTTTGACCTATAGAAAAATTAGTTTTATGTGCCCCTAGACCCTCCCTCCCCGCACCCCCCAACCCCAAATGGGCTCCTACAATTTTGTACCTGAAACTATTGAATTAATTTTTTTCAAACTTGATATCTCAAATTAACAATAATTTAAAAATAATTGATTTTTTTTAAACTATCTGAAAAGTGTTTGACCTGGAAAATAACACGAAACTTTTTCGGTGAAAAATTAGTTTAAGGTGAGGATCTAAGAGACGCGAGTAAAGGTCAGTGTTTTTGCAGTTTTTATGTAAAAACATTTTTTTATCAAAATATATTAGATATTTTTTTATTAGAAATATAAAGTTTAATTTTCCTCACATGTTGGTATCGACATTTCTTGAATATCTATCAAGGGTGTTCTGGAGTTTAATGACAACTTTTTCTCTTGATTTTAAAAGTTTCTCATCTAATGCCGCTATTCCTATGACAAATATTCGACATCTGTTGATATCAAAATGTGGAGAAAACTAAACTCTCTTTTTGTACTGGAGCAATATTTTATTTATTTTAACCAAAAAAGTTTTGATATATTATTATTATTAGCACTGCATCTTACTACCCGTTCGGGTTATACGCACTTACGATAATGTGTAATGGTAGGGTGATTGTGAGATGAAATAGAGGACCTACAGATTCAACGTGGGATCCGAACTACGGTGCAGGCCTGGCATTCCACACATTCCAGTTTTGATATAAGAACTGCAAAAAACAGCCCTTAACTCACGTTCCCTACATCTCCACCTTAAGGATAGTTTACTACTGACATTTTATATTTTAACATTTTATAAAAGGGCTCCAATTTTGGTTTAAAATAGATATCTGGTGAATGTTTTATAATTATGATAAATAAGAATGTATGTTAATTTTAAAAAATGTGAGTGTAATTTGTTGAGGGATGAGTGATTTTTTTTACAATGACTATAGTTTTTTTTATAAATTTATATCTACAGAGTCGTTCATAATGTTATTAAAAAAGTCTGTTTTTATGGGAAAACTTACTAATTGGCAGTTTATTTATAAATTATTTTTTATTTATATAATTGGGTATTGGACTACAATTTATTTAGCTTGCTTACCACCTTATTCGTAAATATTAATTCTGAGTGATTTTTTTTACAAAAAAGATAAAACTGCACCAACATTTACATGAAGACTGCATACTATTTTTTGTAGACGATCCTTGGAAATCAAAACACCAGCTCACTATTTTTTTGAGCCCCACGTTTTACTAACCCTATGGGCCATACGATGAGGTGGTAGGTAAAAGGAAGGTTGAATTTAGAGGATGTGTATCCGAATTCGCATGGAGGAAGAGTGAGAAGCTCTATAAGGAAAAAAAAAACTTGATACACCCGCCCGAGATTCGAACTCAGACCTATGATTGTTAGTTTAGTATATTGTGAGAATGGCGCCTAAGACCAGGGGTAGCGAACCTTTTTGACATCGCGGGCCGTATGGGTTTAAAAAATAAGCTTGATGGGTTGGTTTAAAAAATTTCAACTTTATATTTATCAATTTAAAGTAATTATTTTTATATTTCTATGAACACAGTTGTTTGATAAATCTTTTGCGGGTCAGATTAAATCAGCCGCCTCGCCGGATCCGGTCCGCGGGCTATAGGCTGCTCACCACTGCCTTTAGACCACGCGTCCACCGAATCGGATCTAGTATTTTATAAAAGTTTGATTTTTATGTTTTATTTGAGGTATTAAACCTACACTTTCTGAACAGATTGATTATTTAAGCACACATTAATTTCTATGATCGAGAGCGAAAGGGCCCACCAATTTTGTCGCCAAGGGTTTTTTCACATACCTTCCAGTTTTCTTTTACATGCCACAATCGACATGGTACTGACGGCTTTACTTCCCCTCCGAAGGAAGTTGTGCTACATATTTTTTATCGCTCAAGTAAAATCAGTTGACCCCAGCTGGGTTTGAACCCACGGGTTCCGAGTCTAGCTAGCACTTTACCCCGAGACCACCGAGGTCGACTGAAAGTCTGTTAATATCAGAATGCGACTGTACTACAATTTCCTCCCTCAGTCCACTCTCACGCGACACTTATGAACCCCCACGGTGTTGTCCCAGGAGGCGAGGGCTGCGGGACCAGCAGCGAGGAGGAGGCGCACAGTCCTAGGGGGGGTGGTAAGAGAGCGAGGAAAGAGAGTCCACCGGTCCTGCTCTCCAAGTGGCTGGAGAGCGCCGCCAAGTTCCGGCCTAGCACTCAAAGCTACGTCACCTGGACAGCCAAGAACTTCACCTGGACCACTGCCTGCCCCCAGAACAGCAAGATACAACTTGCAGGTAAACTGCACCTTGCTCTAGGTGGCGTCGTGACGCCGATCCTGTTTTTAAATTAAATTAATATCAAAGTGTTCCTGCATTTGCGAGAATGGAAAGTGGAAAGCCATTTTGGAAAACCCACCCTCAGTACACCCGACCGAGATTTGAACCTCGCCTCTACAACAGGTATATGAGATAAGGATGCGAGAATAGAAGGTAGTTTCCTTTGCAACAGTTCTAGGAGAGGTTAAGGATATGATCATAGGAGATAGTTTCCTCCGCAACAGTTCTAGGGAAGGTTAAGGATACGATCATCGGAGGAGGTATTGTTATCAACAATATACACCATCATAATATGATTACTGAAATTACATATTCATAGTTCACACACTGAAGGATTGAAACCTCCAATCTCTCACAGGATTTGGGTGATAGGTGATCCATTTCTAACATTCAGAATGAAAGTTCCAAACTAAACAAATTAACTTTCCAGGACCAAAATAGTTTTGTGTACTAAATACAAAATGTTTAACCATTATAGACATTATTTGTTATACCTAAGCATACTTTCACTGTTTTTTTATTATTACTATTGCATCTTACTACCTGTTTATGTTGTACACATATAGGATAATATATTCGCATTTGCGTGGAAGGAGAGTGGGAAACAATTTCGGGGAAAACTACCCTCATTGGTCCTGACTTAGATTCGAACCTTAATCTCCCAGTCATTAGCGGGCTAGTATAACACGAGAGTTACGCCATTCGTCCAAAAGTGGGTTTAAGGGTACTGTTTATACTATTCGCAGTTTCAAAGATGCAGCAATACATTATTTAATTCACCTGTTGAGATTCTAATGTCGACTTTATTTTATTTTCAGACAACAATGGTGCAGCAAGTGAACATCAAAGAGAGGAGCTAGAAGCAGCTGAAGCTTTGACTCGACTTTCAGGACTATACCACTGAGCTACATTACAGCATCGTCGACATCATTGCTGAATCAGACGATTGGAAATTGACATTTTGTCAAATAAACATAAAAAAGTGTTTACAACCTTTATAAAGTTTGGAAAACAACATAACTTAAAAAAAACAAGGAAGAGGAGCATTCCAATAAAGTGTACTAACATCCACGTCTTTCGGTAATGATAAAAAATAGATTGACTTTAGTTTTTTAAAGTGTTGCCCGATATTTAAAAAAAATCAAGCAAATAGAAAATACATTTTTTAGTGCTGTACATAAGACTAGTTAAATGAAATTTTCAATAAATTGGAGTAACATTACTTTTTCACAGAGGAATACAATGACTGAGGGCACTTAAAAAAGTTTGGATTCAATCCCGTCTGAAACTATCTAGACGATATTTACATACAAATTAAAGATAAATAAACTATGAAAACAAATTGAAGGGTACATGAGTGTGTTGATCTGGTTCCTTCTAACTTAGTTAACAAATGGTGTCATCCCTAGCCACTAAAACAATTATATGACTAAGCATGACATGGTTTGGTGGTCGAAGGATCTAAGGCAGGGGTGGACAACTTGTCGATCTCGTGAAAATTTTCAGTTGACAGTCCTAGAAATCTACATCATCATTGAAAGTTGATCTTTGAGTCATCTAAACTCGCAAATATGTCAAGTTATTTCAAATAATATTTGAGTGTGATAAAAAAAATAACCTTGATCAGTCAGATTCGGTAATGTTAAAAGAAAGTTAAATATATTTTAATATGATAATACACATTTGATGTATTCTATGAATTTTTCTATAATGGTGGGCTCATAAGTTTAGGGAAGGTTGATTTTTAAAAAAAAAGCAAAAGAAGAGTGGTAAAACGATAAATGATCGCAGGACTTTTTTTTTATAAGTTTGTAAGTTGATCCATGCTCAAAAATATTGTCGACTCCTGAGTTAAGGTGTCACTCTTGCAATAGACTAGACTGTTGATGACAAAGAGATTCGGGTTCAAATTCAGGTTCGAATGTATTAAAAATGAGTTTTTCCATAACGGTTCATCACTCACCCCCAATTCAAATGTGGGTAAATTTCCTCTAAAAATTCTTCATTCCTCATTTCTAACACATTGGCATGAATATATTAACAGCCCAAACATAGGAAAAGATGCAGTTCACATAATATTTCTGGGCTGTTTTTTTTTATGGGTACTTCACATGTCTGGACTAGCAGCAAATGGGACCTCCACATTATAATAAAAGTTAAACAACCCACAAAACTTCTACTCAAAGTCAATATTATAATATTAATCGTAAGTATTGGGGCAAGAAAGGATTAAGAATATTTAAAAGGAACGAAAAGGACCAACATTTCCATTTCTTGTGTTTGTTCTTTGTTCCTTTTACGTATTCCTGTCTATGTGTCCAATCAATATTGATTTCTCTACCAATTTTTGTTTTGTTCTCTTTTTTAGAAAGTTGTGTCACGCATATCACACTTTATCTTGTAAGTTTCTGATAGAATGAAACTTAGGTTGAGGTATTGGATGGTGAAAATAGATTTTTTTTTCACGAAGCAGCCATTACCTCTTTGACCAAAGTCAGAAATGTAAGGTGTGAAGTGTGTTTTTTTTATTGCAAAAGCTATATTGTGTTCATTCCCGTTTGTGTGTTTCTACCCCTCTTTAATATACCTTCTTTCATACAAATTATAAAATGCTTTATTTACATGCCAACCCACAAATATTATTATGAGCCAGCTTCAAAACTGACACATCACATCTAAAATTCATTAAAATGTTTAATAAAAGGCCAACCTTAGTTTGTAAAGTTATGTTTTCAATCATTTTTCATCTACAACATTGTCTTTATCAACTCAACTTTAAAAGTCGAGATGTACACCGTAATTAGGTAAGTTTTTTTTGTATGTCGGTGCTTGTTAGGTACATGCAATTCCAGCAAAGACTGTGATTTTAGCAAAGAAAATTTTAATACGTTATAGTATATGTGAAATACTTTGATTAATATTATGACTCATCATAGTTAATTGTAGAAGTTTCATTTTCTTCAAAAGTTTGATCAATTATTACAGCTATAGTTTGAAAATAAATCAGCTGATCATACTGTTTGAGACAGTTTTTCATTTAGTAGACTTAAAAATATAGTAAAATGTTACCTCAATGTTGATCGCAAAAAAAAAAAACTGTAATTATTAAAAGTTACGTAAGAAAATCCAAGGTTAATTAAACAGTAATGCTTCATATATTAACATATGCATAAATGCAACCGAATTAATAAAATTAATGTTACACTTCAAGTAGCAAAAGATCCTATATAATTTCATGTAGAATAAGAGAAGACATGACACTACTGAAACAATATGAGAAAAATAAACCAAAAGTCAAACTATTTGTGAACCAACCAAATTACTGTGGATTTTAAAAACTATAATATTTGAAAATGTAATGGCTGTGTAGGGATTAATCACCCCTTTTTAATAACCTAAGAGAGTATAGATTTTCAGAGCGTGAAAAGGGTGAAATCCTGTTTCAATTGAGAGAAAGGCGTTTTTTGAAATTTAAATTATATTAATGGATTTCAGCACAATTTCTTAAAAGTTTCATAAAGTATCAAATTTAATGTGATTAATGTGTTATGAATAAAAGGAAATATTATCTTGAATTCATATTGGTATTGTGAATTTATTTTTTTGTTAAAGTTAAAATGTGACATGTTTAGAAAAGTGGTAGTGGATTTAATATAATGTCTTAAGATATTTCCGAGGTAAAATCAAATTTAATTTAAGGCAGTGATTATGGGAATGAAAGACAATGAAATAATAATCCCCATATCCTCAATATTAATAAATGATTGTTTTAATTTTAAGTGTTATCTATGTAACCACTAGTCTGTGTTTATTATATAAAAAATTTCTCTAAGATTTTTATCTGTTCATATTTAGTGTGAATAATGTTTTTAATTTGAGTCTTAAGTGAATTACAAACTGTAAAATATCTGTTAAACAAAATGAACTATTTTATTATTATTATTATTATTATTATTACCGCGTCTTACTACCCGTTCAGGTTATACGCACTTACGCTAATGTGCAATGGTAGGGTGATTGTGAGATGAAATGGAGGACCTACTGTTTAACGTGGAATCCGAACCACAGTGGGGACCTGGCAATACTCACATTCACAAGATGTCTTGTCAGAGGTGAAGGAAGGGTTTGGTGATCAGATAAATCTGTGCCGGGACCGAGTATTGAACCTCGGACGCCAGCATAGAAGTCTGACACCTTACCCCTAGACCACCAGGTCACCATGATGATTATGATGATGATGAACTATTTTAATTTATTTCTTCTTACAAGATAAGAAAAATAGTTATATTTTTGTACAGTGAAATCCCCCTCAACAGATACCTGTGGATAGTGAATTCTTCTTTATAATGGACAGTTTACATTTTCCCAGAAAAAAACAACATGGTCTCTTACAGTGAAACAACCTCTCAATAACAGAAATTAACACTTTTAAAGACGCATATTTGTGTATTACAATATCTAAACAGTAGACATACATTGAAAAGTCCATTTATAGTATTTGATTATAGGAATGTCAGGAATGCTTGTCTCCCGTGAAGTGTGAGGAGTCTTACCCCTCTAGTGGAAATTTATTACGTAGTAACTACAAAGGTATTTCAAGGTTACACCTCTCACCCTCTCATAGCCATCAACGAGGGAATGTTCCAGCAGTAATTGTCTGTGCTCATGCACACATATTGAGTACAGAAGCTATAATGTTCACATTTAATTTCATTTGCCTATTGTTCTATATATTATGCATACTTTACAGTAATTAGATTATTGTAAATAATATTCACAGTACATAGGTTCATGTAGATTAAACTGTGTTCGAAATGTATGATTTAAAAACATGTATTTTTGCAAATAACGGACACCTCTTGGTAACAGGACCTTTTATGATCCTATGAACTGTCCAATATTAAGAGATTTCACTGTTTTTTACCAACACTTAAAATACCTACCAAACCCTGATTAAATGATAAGTAATCTAATCATTTCTTGATTGATACATTTTAAAATATTGACTCAAATTTATTATTTGTTAGCTAAGAGTAAACGAAAGGGGTTCTTTACTGTGAACACAATTTTTGACAAAAGGGAGCGATTGATTTAAAAAATAATTCCCAAAGATGTAAATGTACACAATACAAAACGCATATTTTTCTATAGGATGACACATATTGTATACAAAAATATTATAACAATTTAAATATTATTTTGATGAACAAAATAATGTATCCAATACCAAATAAGGTGATTTATAATGTTTTGTGATTTTAACCAATTTTTGTGGATATTTATTTATTTTGATTTGTGTGTGTATGTATTGATGATAAAAAAAATAATTTAAAAGGTAGCAACATGTTATATACATGCTTATATGTATGACTCATTAATGAGATGGATTCCATACGAATAAAAAAACACTACAACAAATATAATAAATGAATAATTTGCTTGTGAAAGCTAGTAATTTAAGTGAAAAATTTTAGACAAATTATAAACTGTTTCCAGCCCTTGGCAGTTTAGTAAAATGCCTCCATCTTCCTCTATCCTTAAACCATTCTTCTCCTCTCATCCCTTTTTTGGTCTCCCTTGCGGGATTTCCTCCCCCCCCCCCAGTACTTAATCATCATCATTCTCCTTGGGATTATTTTTGTTTACATCCCCATGAATAGTAATGACTAGCAGAAGTACCCGGCATTGCGTTGTTTTCTCCGGGCAACGCTTTCCTTTCAATTTATTTCTTCTGATCAAGTTTGTAATAAATAAATAAAAAAATCTAATCAGAAAATTTTAATTCTAACTTCAAGGTGCACAAGGGCGACTAATTTTAAAATGTCAGCCCTCTGCATCACAGAAGATATCACACAATGCTCATGACAGACAGCGTATTCATTTTATTGATAGATTATTATTATTAGCACCGCGTCTTACTACCCATTTGGGTTGTACGCACTTATGCTAATGTGTAATGGTAGGGTGATTGTGTGATGAAATGGAGGACCCACAGTTTAACGTGGAATCCGAACCACGGTGGAGGTCTGGAATTCTCCACATTCACAAGTTGTAATTAATACACATCTTGTCAGAGGTGTATTGATAGATAAATGTTCCTATAGAGTAGGACTAATCACTTTAAAGAGAGTAAAAAAAATCCCAAAGAAACTGAATAGCTAGATTTTAACTGTCATATAGAATAAGCATGTTGATCACCGATGTTGATTAATTGGGAAAAAGTACTTTGCAGTATGATGTAACTGTATAAGAGTGTGTGTTTAAGTTTTTTATGTGATTTAAAAAGTTATGCAACTTAGAGATGAGTTCTTCTAGTCATCTATATGATATTGCGCCCAAGTGTAGATTTGTCAAATTTTTCATGTTTTATAAAGAAGTTATGACAGTAACAATAAGATAATACATTAGTGGTAACGCAGACTCAGAGAGACCCAGTACACCCTACCAGAATCAAATCCTTCCACCCCCTCTGTCATAGGTAGTCTAGTATATTGCAAGTCTAGCACCTTAGACCATACATCCACCAAAGCGAGGTTTTAAAAATATGCTGATAGAAATATACTTTTAGTCAATAAAATGTCGATAGAACTTTGAAAAATACACGAATGATGTAGTTTAAGGCCTAATATAGCTTTTTTATGATCTTAAAATTTTTGCAATGTGATGTAAGTAGCCAGCATGCCATATTTCAATGTGAAAAAAAAAATTAATTCTGAATATTTTCAATGAACTTTTCATAAATTTCTCTATAATACATGAAACACTACCGGCAATTTTGTCCTGGAAGGTTAAAACTTGGGTTCAGTATGTTAATAATATTGTACAATAAATATTTTATATTTTAATGAAATAACAAAAACTGTATTAGTCTGCTTTATATGGATTGTCTTTGTAAATAACACATGCTTAGTTGATAATTATTTTAATCTAATAAATAACATTATTATGAGTTGTATCAAATTATTGGGGATCACCTCGGTGGTCTTGGGGTAAAGTGCTTTCCTCAGGACCCAATGTTTGTTGGTTCAAACCCAGCTGGGATTGACAGATTTTTCTACAGCGATAAAAATTTGTAGCACAATTTCCTAAAGCAAAATGGAAGGTATATGAAAATCTGACAAAATTGGTAGGTCCTCTTGCTCTCACTCATAGAAATTCTCATATAGTGTACTGATATAATCAGTCGGTTTAGAAAGTGCATGTTAAATAAATAAAAATATTGGAGATCCATGAAAGTGGGCAAGAAGTCTAAATGTAAAGCTAATTTAGTCTGGATTATCAGTGACCAAGAGTCTGGATTTTCAGTGACCGAGAGGTTAGGATTTGAAACCTGGATTAGTGTATCGAGAGTAGATTTTACTAAATGGTTTCCAGCACAAATGTGGGTTTATTTTTTTATCAGTTATACCCACCTCATCCCTTCCCTATTTGTGTATTTAAACGTGGACAGCCTGTATGGGTAGCTAGATGTGTAAAACAAAGCTCCATAATATATTAATACTACTATCATTATTATTTTAATGAATTAAATAACAAAAATATTATTTTTGTTGATTATGATTACAGCCGTATCTAAATATCATATTCTTTGGATTGAAAAATGACACCTGGAACGGGAATCGAACCTGGGGCGATTCCTGGATAGCTTAGTGGTTAAAGCATTGGCATATTAAGCCAAAAGTTCAAAGTTTGATTCTCGTGTCCAGAAATCTTTTTTTCAATTTAAAGAACATAATATTTAAATATGGCTATAACTGTAATTAACAAAACTAATAGCCTTGATATTTAATCTTTTATGATACGTGGACTCGTACAGTTAAAATTGTACTACTGGCAGCATAAAGACGACTACAAAGTCCATGGTGGTTGTGTTTTCTGATAGTAGCTTGCGATTCTTAATTGATTACACACTTGTGGCCAATGATTTCCGCATGTCCCCCATAGATTTTGTCTTAAAATATGAGTGAAGAATGACCCTGGATACGAGATGACTCTTGGAAATCTCAATGGTTAGAGCACTGGCGTACTAACCCAAAGGTCCTTGGTTTGATTTCTGTGTCTAGGTGTCATTTTTCAATGTAAAGAACGTTATTTTAATAAAGGAAACAAAAAATGAAAACAAAAAATATATATATATATATATATAAAATTGACTTTTTTTTATCTCCAATATTATTTTTTTGGGTGTCCTTATCTTTTCTGGTGCACTTGAGTGAAGTTTTTTTGGTCACTTTTTTTTCTCTGTCAACTCCAATTGTTTCAATTGGATGCTCTGAGCCAGCATAATAAGCTTTTGTCCAACTTTAATTTCTTACTGCCCTTATTCGCTTCTCTTTCCAAGAACTGAGGGTCGAATGCGACCAGTAACATATTTTCACCCCCCTTATCTTTTCCACAACCTAATGCCTCTAGGGTACTTCCTTGCCTATTTTGATTTACACCCCACCATATTATAGTTCAAAATCATTCCTTTAGGTTAGAGGTTCTTAAACTATGAAAAATGGGTTCATCCAACAAGTAGATGCTTTGACAATAATAATAATAATAATAATAATAATAATAATAGAATAATTTAAATGATGTAAGCCTATACTCAAATGATGGTGACCCTTTATGCATACATACATAATATGCATCCAGCAGCAATATTGGACACAAGTAATCAAAACAGCCAAACTGTGGTATACAGTTTCTCAGCACCCGTTAGCTGCATTTCAAAAAGTGTCTGATGAATGGAGAGGGCGAGGAACGTTATCTATTTCAGGAGTGAGAGAAGGTCATTATGTTGGCTGCATAACTTATATTACGTTATGTTTAGTCATGAATCAACTATTTTATGAATACAAATCTCCAATTTACCTTTAGATCTCGAATCTTCGAAAAAATTATGAAAATAAAAGAAAATATAATTATAGACCTAATAGAATACAAAATACATATAGTAGCTAAATCTTAAGATTCTTTCTTATACTCTATCCAGTTTAACATACATACATATTCAGTTACATGTTAAATGATTGGTCTGGGGTCTGATTAATGCATCTATCCCATATTATAATTGGTTCTAACCCACTAATTAGCAGTATTAGAGCTATAAAATAAGTTTAATTTTAAAAATTTAAAGAAAAAGAAATCCTTTCAAGGGTTTAAGGGTTCTATTCCTAATATTTATATTGTTTTCTATTCGGCTCACCCAGCACTTTAACTATTTCAGTGTGGCCTTCCTCTCTCTGCTTTAGGTGGCAGAACATTACTACCACCCGCCTCGGTGGCGTAGTTAGCTAACGTGCTAGTCGTGTTGAGCTCGACTGCCGAGGACAGGGAGATCGAGGTTCGAATCTCGGTCGGGTGAACTGGGGGTGGTTTTTCCTAAGTAGTTTTCCACTCTCCCACCACGCAAATGCGTGTTTACATCCTCTAAATTCAACCTTCCCAATTCCTAATCCATTAGCATAATTAGTACTTAAGAATATAACCCGAACAGGTAGTAAGACGCAGTGCTAAAAAATAATAAATAATCAACATTACTACCAAGCATTATTGATTCGAAAATCATATATAGTCTTTATTTTTTGTTGCAAACATGGGATTTTTAAAAATATAAATTTCCTTTAGGCTATTTTGAAGAATCTAAGCTTTTCTTTTTTTCTTATTTTCTTTCAGACCACTATTTAAAATGGACCAATTTTGCTAGAATTTATTATTTTGTTTAGTATGTGATGGATTTAATTAAAATTTATAGAGGTCAATACATTCATTATTTCTTCAAAAATGCACAATAATAGCTAATACAATCTTATTATTTCTTAAGCATGATTTTCCTAATAGCCTGCACGATATTCTTTCCCACATTTGGGAGCAAAGATTTTGTAAAAAGCTCATAAACATTGTATCAACAAACATTAAACTAAAAATTGAAAAAAGGGTAGAAGATTATAATTATCTTTTGAGGCCTAAAATTTCTGGTAAGTGTATGGGCTTTGCATGCTCTTCTGACCTCTTTTAAATGTTTAGACACTATACCAAGCAGTCAAAATATAAAATCGACATCTAAGGCTTTCTCTAGGTGGAGAAAAGTATTATTTTAGAAGGTTTTTTGTTTTTAATCTGCTTGGGCGGTCTAAGGTGTCACTCTTGTTTTAAGACTACTCTGCTGATGACAAGGAGATTGGGGTTCGAATCATGGTCAGGGCAGGAGAGTTATTTTTCATAAAGTGGTTTTCCATGGTCCTTACATGAAAATGTGGGTAGCTTACCTCTAAAATGCTTCCTACCTCATCCCTACTCCATTAGAGTAATTATCGTGTCTAGCCCGAAGAGGTAGTAAGAAGGCGATTAGAAAAAAGAGTTTTTTCCCCCACCCAACATTATTCTAAATCTTTAAAAACAACAACACGCTAGTCATGTGATTAGATAAATATATTCACAAAAACTGTTTGCTGTGATTTATTGTTCACGTCACTTCAGCACCGTCGTCGTGAGGTTTCTGTTGTATCTCCAAATGTTGTTGTAAATGTCTGACTAGCGTCTGCTGATGATGGTTCAGGTTTTGAACAATCTGAGCAGGCATGGAGTTGATGACGGTGACCAGACCAGCTCTGGAGGTCTGGAGGTCTGGAAGAGCACTGTAT
Organism: Timema californicum; assembly: GCA_902141385.1. Taxonomy (NCBI): domain Eukaryota; kingdom Metazoa; phylum Arthropoda; class Insecta; order Phasmatodea; family Timematidae; genus Timema; species Timema californicum. The sequence continues at coordinate 203,839 of CABFOW010000242.1, forward strand.
CGCACCAGCTCTTTCTTGCTCAGAAACTGACCATCCACAATTCCCGCTGTAAATAGATATTATCAGGAGTTCATTAACCAATTATGACATTCCCAACTATCCTTGAGAAAGAGAAAATTAAGTTAAAAAAGTAAGAAGTCCCGCTTTGTTGGCCTCATGATTTAAGTCGTCACTCTCCTGTTAGACTAGACTGCCGAGGACAAGGAGATCGGATTTAAATCCTGATCGGGTGTAATGAGGGTGGTTTTCCCTAAATGATTTTCCACTCGCAAATGCGGGTAAACTTCCTATGAATTCAACCTACCTTATACCTAATTCATTAGTGTAATTAGTACATGTGTGTATAACCTGAATAGAAATAAGACTAAAAATCATAAACGTGGTGCAGTTTTCTGTATCATAATTTTTTTTAAACAGTCAAATTGAGACCAGTGAACACATTTTTACTATATTTTAAGAAATGCAACAACATTAAAATTTATTGCTATCAAATTAAGAAAAATGAAAAGAACAGTTTGATACATTCTCTGGTTCAAGCGTAATCTTGTGTCTACTATTTTGGTAAATCGGATGCGAGATGGGCTCTTAGGAAACAAAAATATCCTCACCCAAAAGAGTCAACTGTGGAATTTTCTTTAAGAGTTTCAGCAGTTTTCCAACTTGCGGCTCAGCACTGAACACTAATAGATTGTGGGACTCAAAGAGCTTCAAGACTATCTCGTACCGAGTGTTTTCAACAGCCATCTTGAGTGTGCTGCGGCCATATATTTTTAGGTGCATGTCTTGTTTTTTCAAGGCTACATATGCCTGCAAATACAAGAGAGATGTTTGTGGTGCAGACAGAATATATACATGCACGTTCTCGAGAAGTAGTCGATGGTGTTTCTCTTAGGCAAATATAATTTTCGTAAAGAATACACAGAGCAAATTATATTTACAGAAAGCATAAATTGAACTGGTATGGCTGCTTACAAGGCATGAGCGCCCTGAATTTTTGGTTTGGTTTTAGATAAAATGCAAGTTTTGTGCAACTCTCGGTTTACAAACAAGCTACTTTCAAAGGTCCATATTCATAGTCAGACTTACCATGCCTCAAGTGAAACTGGCTCATTATATTCTGGTCTTGATAGGTTTCATCTTGTGTTTGGTGTCAAGCAGCATGATGAGGCACACTATGTCTGACTATGAATCTGGCCCCAAGATGTTTTTCACTACATGTTCTGTTCACTGTGTGTATCTTGCATTCCTGAGCTTTTACAATGTGTATCGTGTTAAGGTTTACAGCCATTTTAAAGCATTAAAAATATGTAATAAACATCAAATGGTCAATACAATATGAACTATTATAATGTATGTATCCATTAAGGTTTATTGTATGATACGTAACATAAAATAAAACAAAATAATAAACCTTATTAAAATTTTGTATGAATTGAGGTGTTAGAGTGAACGTTTGTAAATCAATAGTTGCCTGAATTTCAAAATTAATGACAAATAAAATTGCCAAAACTTGAAAGAAAAAAAATAATTGTAAGTAGGATATATTGCTAATAAAAAATAGTACAAATGTTTAAAAATTGCCTAATTTGTTTTAGATTGTCCTTATTCCTGCTTATTTTTTACTAGTTGAAGGAGCCAAAATGTTTGTCAACCTACATGAAAATGCACTTTTCCTTTAAGTCATGAATTTAAAAAAAAATATTAAGAGGGAGATGAAGAGCGTTGAAACTTAATGCAAAAGTTCAGTTGTCTCAATATAGTTGAATTATGATTTATTATTTAAAAATATGGTTTACACCGAAACCACAATTAAATTAAAAAATATATAAGCTACGTAAAACTGTAAAATTAGCTCAATTTCAATAATGTTCGGCAAAGGTATTGGTAACTTAACTAGATCAAGACAGATGCAGTTATTTATTGTTATGGCCTAAACAGAAAATTCAAAGTTGAAGATTTTTTTTTTTGTGGTTATAAAATATAAAGCATCAGAGCTTCCGTTTCCCTAAGAAATATTGAGGTTTGTGTTTCAGTCTTGACTCGCTAAATCAGGCGGGGTATTTTTTAAGTGCTTCATATCCTTTCTTTAGGAAGTACAGGGACACCCCAAATTACAACATTTCAACACTTCACACTTACAACAGTTTTCAATTGCCACCATGCATCACAGATACAACACCTTAGCGACATGGTGCTACCACTTACATTAATGTCCGGTGATTTTTGTGGTTACTCTTTTTATAAATAAGTCTACAAGCTCTACAGAGTATATTTTTTTGTTACAAATGTGTTGTTTATGACAGTTAGGTCCATACATGATGTTTGCAATGCAGTGCATGCATCGAAAAGTGAAAAAAATGCATTCCTTCGAGTTGTTAAGACAGTGGCCTGGAAATTAACCTGTCGTAAGTGTGGGGTATGAATGAAGGTGGTTTAGTCCCTATAAGTTCACACTAATCATTCTACATTCTTAAGAGTGTATAAAATAGATACAAACACAGACCTAAATTTGTATTTTACCTTAAATTGGTCTTCTGCAGTCCATGGGTTCCTATGGAAAAATGCTACCATTTGAGAACGGTTGAACCACTTTAGGATTTCTCTAGCAAGTAATCTTTCAAAAGGATTTTCCTAGAACATTTTAGAACGAAGTGGTACAAACTAAAACATTATAACAAACATTTAGGCCCTCAGATGTACCAGTATGAATATAATAGAAATGTTAAATAATTGTTAATTTAAAAATCAAATATAAACTAAAATTTAATACAAATAAGAAAATAACAAGCTGCTAGAAACACTACCACAATATTTAAATCCAATTTTCAAAGGAAAGGCCTTTTATAAAATAAAAAATATTTTTGCTGTAAAAATTTATATTTTATTATTGTTATTTTACAAGTAATAAGAATATCTATCAAAAGTGATACTCTGCAGATGACACACACATACACACATATACATACACACACCCACATATATATATATAATTAGAGAAGTGTAATAAAAGACATAGCCGAGTGCAACTTACCACGCCAGCTGATTTCTTTCCTTCATTTGGTTTATTACATAACTCATACATTGGTATATTTTCAAATTTCTTAGGAAATATGGGTCGACATGTATCCAAAACTTTAGCTCTTATATAGTGAGGTGCACGCGGTCTTTGAATATTTATTCTATTCCGAAATCTTACAGTTTGTAGAAATGGCTGCCACTTTCTTTCGAGGAACCCTTTAAAAAATAAATATATAAGTTAGTAGAATAATATATTCAAACAGTAAAGATATTGAAAGTTATAATACAATATTGTGTTCAGTTCTTATCAGCTCTTATGTAATTCACCAATTTATCTTCACATGTCAAAAAAACTAATATACCGTAATTAAATCTTATCACCGGGTAATAATTTGATTAATCAGTTTAGAAAAAAATATGTGGGTCTATTATATAAACAATTTATTTTCTAACAAAATATTTTCAAAAAAATAACACGTCACCAAATGTTATTAACTATATTTGACACATCAAAGGGAGAAACGTTAAAATAGTTTGCTTTGATTTTAAAACAGTTGTAATAAAACAGAAATTTTTGCTGAATTGTTAACTTCTAAATGATGAATATAAATATAAATATATTTTTAAAAACACCAAAAATAATCTTAAATCTGTGTACCTCTGAGTTTATAAACAAGAACCTGATATGGGATAGAGGATCTATCGTACTTTCCTACACTTAAGCTATAGATGGATACAATTAAAAATAAAATAAAATTAATACACAGTAAGCATTTTAAAAACTTTTTTCAAATTTGTCTCTGCATAAATGGCTCTATGGCACTATTTTGAAAAAAAAAAAAAAATTGTTTCTTGCTAAAAGAGTTGTTTTGTACAGTACCTACTTAGAAATATGCATAAATTAATTATTTATTAACCCATTTCGTGGTGTCAAATTAAAGCTTATGTTTACTTATTTATTCTATGGCATTAGGAAATCAAAAGTTCATTGGGCGCACTTACAAATTTATAAATATATATGTAAAGTATTATTCTCAAACAAATTTTATTGAAGATCTCTTAACTCGTAAATACATTTTATTTTGAGAGATTTTCGCACTAGAAAGATAAATTTAACATCATGTATATAAACAAAGAACAGACTATGCTAGTTTTATTTAACAGTATGTGAATGTTTTATTCCATTTTCACAAAATATATAATACTTTCATTCAATATAAAAAGGTAACTTAATTAAAGTGTGCAATAAAGGGCAAGTCATATGTGCCCCTTAGTAAAGTGCACAATAAGGGTGCAAATGTACACTTTAAGAGAATTCAGACACCATTAAAAATCACTTGCAGCCTTTAAGCCGACGCCATTGCAACTATAAAGTGCAAATGGTTTCCAAGGGCCCTTAGACGGACTATTCAGACACAGCCTAAGTAGGTACTCTTAATTCTTAATACTTAATTATGGACTTGAGACTGATATCTAGTGATATGTATTGTATAGTTAAAGAAAAATGTGGGTAAAAGATTTGAATTTCTCCCCATTTTGAGATGGCCCAATTATTTATATATATATAAAATAGAAACAAGAAAAGATGAGAGAGAATATTTTAAGTAATGTTAATAGAGATCAAAGAAGGGTCCAGTCCCGTCTCCCAGATTAGTTTATGGTCAATCTACTCAGCAGTAAAAATTAAATAAAAGAAAACATGCCTCCTTTTTGAATTAATGATGACATAGTTTTACAGTATTGTCTTCACAAAAAAAGAGCACTAGTTTAGAGCATTTTTAAAACTAAGTCATAATGAATAAATATTACTAATTAAATTTTAGAACACAATAAATAAACTTTCTTTAAACTTATTTGCAATGTGTTTTTTTTTAAAAGAGTGAAGCTTACTCTCTTTTCTATGCTCAAGACACAAAAGCATGTTATACCAACACAAGAAAGCAAGTGTCCCTAGCTAAACAAATAAAATGAAATTACATTTTGAAAAATTAAATACAAATAGAACGAAATAATAGATTACAAGGTTTTAATAATAGCGCATAGAGATTATCCATTTACCAATTTTAAAATAGCACGGTCTCAAAGAGAATTCCATTAATATTGTTAATAATTAGCACACTCACTTTATGAATTAGAATATAGGATAGTATTATTTTGTATTCCATTATTGCTTTAAACATTTCCAGGCTGTACAGTGTACATAAAAACGGTGTTTATTGTGGATGTGGCGGACTTCTGGGAGCTACCTATCTACCTATATTAAATGGATATGCGTTTTCATCCATTAAGAGTGTTATCTTGAATTCATAATCATTTGCAACATAGTTTACTGTGAGAGGTATCACTGAAGAAACCATTTGACAGGCTTATGCGGTCGTGCAGCGAACTCGTAATTTTTTTTAAAGGTGTGAAAAAGTGTATAATTCATAACCTATACATCTATCTAACAGCTTAATCCTCTCTAAGTTATTAATTTATGTGGTGTAATAAGTATTTAGAGACTTTTATTTTAAAATTCTATTTATCTGCTAGGTTGGTGAACTGGTCTCATTTGAGGATTTCTGATTTATCATTTGAAGTTAAGGTTTGTTTCGTTAAGTTGCGTTAAATTCGGCAACAGTAAATTAAACATTTTGATAGTATAGTACAGTAATATTTTTTATACATTTAGCGGTTTATGTTGTTCGTCCGTTTTTGAACTATATTAACGAAAAGGTAACTTTTATAATTCTTCACACTTACGAAGCACTTTAATAATATTTTGAAGAAAATCAAAACCATAATAAAAGCATACTGTATAACTTGTGAAATAATATAACAACAATCATAGAATAAGGGTACAATCCTTATGCTAAACTATTTAACTTTAATATAGAGTATTAAAACTATTCCATTTATTTGTATTGAGAAAATAACTGAATGCTCATCTGAATATCATTTGTATTTAAACTATGACATGTGCAATCATTATTTCGACCATACCCGCACTACATTGAAATTAATATTCTGTATTCACTGCATAGTAAACAAACATTCAAAATATATTTTAAAGTTTACCTTAATATTAAAATTGTACCTTAAAGGTGACCTGGCGGCTTAGGGGTAAGGTGTCAAACTTTTGTGCTGGGTGTCGGGGGTTCAATCCTCGGGCCCAGCACAGATTTATCTGATTGCCAAACCCTTCCTTAACCTCTGACAATACGTGTATTAATCACAACTTGTAGAATGTGGGGAATGCCAGGCCTCCACCGTGGTTCGGATCCCACGTTAAACTGTAGGTATTCCATTTCATTTCACAATCACCCTACCATTACACATTAGCATAAGTGCATATAACTAACGGGTGGGAAGATGTAGTGCTAATAATAATAATATAATAAAATTGTACCTTGACACATGAATTACTCATGGCTTATTGCCCAGAGCCATATGTCATAACTTATTCATTATTTTGATATATTTTTTCAGACACAACCAAGAACACAGAAGAACCTTAGAACATAAAATACATAAGTTGGTCCTTCTAGTTTAGCTAATTTGAAACACAAGCTTATGATGACCTCTTTAATAATTATTTTATAGGCTGTTTCACTCTGAAACTGCAGTACAGGTCTTAAGGAGTGTGCAGTTGCCAGCTCTAATTGCTTGAGGGAGATTAATTTTTTATATTCCAAACATATCAAGTTATACAAAGTGTAAATACTTTATGACCCCTATGAAAATACATTTGAAGTTTAGTTTATGTTTATTATTATTATTTATTATTATTATATTAAACCGGCTTTAAATACACATCACACAAAATCACCAGTGGTGAATAGGTTGGGGGGG
>CABFOW010000242.1:210719-242068 GCA_902141385.1 Timema californicum
TTTGAATTCTGGCATGTCGAGCTGAAAATGGTTTTTACAAGTCAGGTAAATATGTAAAATTGTTTTCCCCTCTCTCCATGTTAATGTGTGTTTGCATTTTCTTAAACTATTACCTAGCTCATCCATACCTTATTAGACTGTTTAAAGGCCTTATCATTTATTTAACCTTAGTTTTATGTTCGATAACAATAAGATTAAATCACCAAACACCATTTAGGCCAGCACCAAAATAATAACACAAAAACAACATTAATATCACACAACTGGTAGATAGACTTTGTAGGTACCTTTAAAATAACTGTGTTTTTCCTTACAAGACAAATTTTTCATGATTTCATTTACTTTATTCTAAGAGGTATTAAATTTTGTTTTAACCTAGTGTTAAATGTATTCGTTTTGTACATTGCAAGCATTGTTCATGACTTATTAATACTGGTCAGTGACCTGGCGGTCTAGGGGTAAGGTGTCAGACTTCTTTGCTGGCGGCCGGGGTTCAATCCTCGGTCGCGGCAAAGATTTATCTGATTACCACACCCTTCCTTCACCTCTGACAAGACATCTTGTGAATGTGGGGAATGCCAGGCCTCCACCGTGGTTCGGATTCCACGTTAAACTGTAGATCCTTCATTTCATCTCACAATCACCCTACCATTACACATTAGCGTAAGTGCGTATAACCCGAATGGGTAGTAAGACGCGGTGCTAATAATAATAATAATAATAATAATAATAATAATAATACAGGCACCATACCATTTTTGGCTTTCCTATACATTTGGAAAAAGAGTTGCTAAGTGACATTTGGTACCGTAACTCACAAAACTGAAACACAATCACAATGTCAATTTTCATTGGATGTATCAGTTAAGGTTATATAATAGATCATGCTTATTCTATAGAAATAACAATTTTTGTTCAAAAGTTTCAAAATGGAAAATCTTCTCAGTAGAAAAAGGACACTGATAACGAGGAAACCAATAGGTAAAAACAAATAGTAAGTGTCCATAAGAGCATGCACTACAATTTAGGAATGGAACAGCATATAGAGGTTATATGACAATGACATCTTAGTAAAATATTTCTTTTATCTTAAATGTAGATGCATCTTAAAGACACCCCGCCTCGATCTCCTGATTCAATCCACAGCGTAGATGGGCTTGAGGATGATATACTAAACCAACAGCTAAGCGATGAGGACGATAACGAGATCGACGATAACACTAGTGATTATGAGCCGGCAGAAGATGATGATGACATGCAAGATTTCGAAGATGGGTTAGATATTGTCGCCAGCCCTCTGAGGGACGATGCCGAGTTGGTTTTCACTAAACATACCGGTAAGTTAAAAAAGAAATATATATATATATATATGTATAAAAATTGGGCCCCTTGACCCTTAATGACAGTATGGTATTCAAATGTTTTCTGATCAGGAATAAATTTGGGGGCCCTGGCTGAGCTATGATCATCAAGACATTGGGCTTAAGACAATGAACAACCATCTTTGATTATGTTGGTGTAGAATATTCCTGGATTCAAATCTAAAACATTTCATTCTCATACACTAACACTCAGGTTTTACTCCTGCTTGTCTATCACTTGTCTGTGTGTCACTTTGTCCTCGTGTGTCAGCCAGTTTGCTGTTTATTAGTTTATATACACCTGCCCTGAATACACCACAAACCAGAATGATTTATTACCGTAGCATAAGATTGCCATACAAAACCAAAGATATCCAATTTAATTATGTACACAATGTCATATTTCATTTGTTGAATTGAGTTTGGCTCTAGTTTCAAGACTTCCTTGTGATGCGCACAGGTGCGTGTCTTGAATCGTTTCTTCCCCTTCACTCTAATGTGTATAAACTAGCTGTGTTCCGCACTATGCGCACCCTAGATAATAACACAGAAAAGGTGCCAAAAAGAAAGTAGTGTGACACTGACCTAACTGGAAATAGGTCCTAGACAAAAGGCATAGACAAACTGCTTGTAGCCATACAAATATGGAACATGTTCTCATGCCATTTAGGGCGTTATGAAACATTACTGTACCATAAGCTTCTCAGAATTTGATTAATTTTTCTTTATTTGATGTGCAAGGTTCTGTGTTTTGCTGCCACTTGGACCCCAAATCGGGCAATTTGGCAGTCACAGGAGGGGAAGACGATAAAGCGTATGTGTGGGAGACTCACACAGGAAACGTAATACTGGATTGTAAAGGTCACAGGGTAAGTGTTCATCATTTATGGTGCGTTTTGACTCCATCTTGAAATCCAAACATTTCCCTCAGTTTTATTATTTTTTTTATCAAGAAGTAGTTAGTGTATGCTGAATGATTCTATATTTTGTTAACTTTCGAAGAGTAAATATTTGAATACCCTGACTCAATCTAACAATATATCTGCCTAGGGCTCTAAGACTCCCTGGAGGTTTAAATTTCTCTAACTGTTGTATATTAATCATATCGGAATTTACATTTATTACTGCCGTTTTGAAATATTATTCCCGATAAATGTTGAAAAAGGACACCTGGACATATTAATTGATAGAATACTATTTAAAGTAAAAGAAGCTTTGATTTTTATTATTTTATCATAATAATCTTTGAAAAATATTGTCTAAGATTTCAAAATACTGTGATAGGATGGAACAAAATATTTCTTTTTGAGAAGTTGGCCCTTTTATCTTTGAATTAAATTGTTATGCTATTTTTCATCTTACCTATTTGACAACTTTCTTCTATTAGCTGATTTGCTTGACAAGTGTCCTTGCAGCAAAATATGTTTAAGGAATTTTGAAAATGGTATCATTACTTGTAACGACCCTTTAAGTATGGTTTTAACTTTTTTTTTTTTTGTAAAATCTCTTTCCAATTAAATCTTACAGTACAAACTTTAAGTGAGGGCTTTACAGTATTCTATTTGAAAGGATCACTCGATCTTGCAGCTACAATATTGAATAAAACCACCATAATATATTCATACATCAAGTTATTTGATCTTGATAAATATCATCAATTCAATACCTATAAAATTACACTAATAATATAGTGAAATGTGTTCAATTTTGGCCGCGAAAAATGTTTGTATTTTTTAAAAGATCTTTCCCGCCAAGATCTTACCATAGTTCCAATATTCGCAGGACTCTGTGACATGTGCCGAGTTTAATCATGATGGGAATTATGTAGCCACTGGTGATATGATGGGATTGATAAAAGTTTGGAAGCTGTCCTCGAAAATGCTTGTGTGGGAAACCAGCGTTGGAGACTTGTCGGTAAGTTATCTCAACTCTAGTTTAATGGTAATATACGGTAACAACAACACAGATTGACACACTAGATTATAATCATCATCATGAATTATTTCCATCCTGTGGCTGGGTCAATTTGTAAAATGCCTCGATCTTCATATGTCCATTCACCATTCTTCCTCATTTACTCATGTTTATTCCTCTCACATTTAATGTTACATGCTTTTCCCCATCTCTTAAAGGCATTAATAGTTTATTTCCCCCTTTTTTTTAAAAAAGTACTTTCAATTTAAATAAGGGCTACTACCATACACTGTTCTTATGAAACCTAATTTAAAACTTAACTTATGCAGAATGCAGAAAGGTTATTATAAGCTGGAAAGGATGTTTAGAAGTGAACGCTGAAAAGAATACGTATATGATCGCACAGAGAACACTGATACAGTCAGGAGATGAACGTAGTTACTCAGTCAGTACCTCTCGTCTGGTGTCAAGAAATGTAAAACTCAGAACATATAAAACAGTAGTTTTACCGGTTTTTCTCTATGGTTTTGAAACATGGTATCTAACCTCACATGACGGAATTAGATTTAATGTTCGAAAACAAGATGCTTGGGAAGATATTTGGCCCAAAAAGGGATGAAGCTACTGGAGAGTGAAGGTGGTTACATAATAAAGAGTTACATACCCTTTACTCATCACAAGAAATTGCTAAGATAATAAAGTCCCGTAGATTATCAAGGGTAGGCCATGCGGTGTGTATGACAGAATATAGAATCGTGTTCAGGGTATTAACCAGCAAACCTGATCAAAAGATTATTATTATTATTATTATTAGCACCGCCTCTTACTACCCGTTCGGATTACATGAACTTATGCAAATGATTAATGGTAGGGTGATTGTGAGATGAAATGGAGGACCTATAGTTTAACGTGGAATCCGAACCATGGCATTCTACACATTCACAAGTTGTGATTAATACACGTCTTGTCAAAGGTGAAGGAAGGGTTTGGTAATCAAATAAATCTGTTCCGGAACCAGACCACAGCACAGAAGTCAGACAGTTTACCCCTAGACCACCAGGTCACCCTATGATCAGAAGAGTCAAATGGGAGGATAACATTAAAATGGACTTGAAAGAGATAGAATGTAATGAGGTGGACTGGATAGAACTAGCTCAAGATAGGGATAGATGACATACCCTTGTAAGCGCAGCAATAAACTTTTGAGTTCTTAATGACACAGAGTAAGTAACTAAATATTTTTGTTTAATTTCATTGAAAGAACCTTGATTTAATGAGATTTGAGGGCAACTAATTGAGCTATTGGCAACTATAACATTTAGATAGATTTTTAATTATTTCAAGAGCAGAGGGAATCAAGTTTAACCAGAGGCATGTATTTAAAAGACATGGAAGAGGAAGGAGGAAAAGTAACAATACAAACAAAATGTTATATTTTTAATCTACTATCATTGGTTTGTTTGATATTTACAAATAATTGCCATAAATTTTATTTGTTGCACTATACCACCAAACTAAGAGTTTAATTGGTATTATTTGCTGTATTGGTATTATCTGTAACCAAAGAAATAAAAGCTGAAAATTCCCTGGGAAGATCAGATATTTGTTGGAAACTACATTTTTTCCATCATCCTTAATCTCTAACTTTGAAATTAGTGGTCATGTTCACCCATTCCATTGTTGTTTCTATTATCTGTAAACGAGCTAATAAAATTATACATAAGATATTCTTGATTTAAAATATTTATTTATGAAAACAAACCAGATATATTCAAATTATTCCTTCACAACGAAACTTTCAGCCAGTTAAGTGATCCGATAGACCATGTGACTACCAATGGGGGCTCATCTGATGATTGTTATACAGGGTATTTACTGGTTTACAAAAATCATGAAAATATTTTTTGTTTGAATTTCCCACATATCGTAATAACGTGAACACGTTGAATGTCGAGCCACCCATGATACCATGCACTAGCCGTAAGTTGCCTGATTGTTTTACCATGATACCGAGGATAAGGGTAATGTTCGCCATCCAGTTAAAGTTTAATGTTGCGTGTGAGTGCATTATATAATGTTAATCCGTTTACCGAGGCAATTCTGTGGTCAAAAAGTCACTAATTTTTGTTTCTCCAACTAAGTAGAAACCCTGTAATATTTTTTGTACAGTGGATGAAGTGGCATCCGGGATCCAATGTGTTGTTGGCGGGTGTGGACGCGGGGGAGGTGTATATGTGGAAAATCCCAAGTGGGGACTGTAAAGTACTTGCAGGACACGGCGAGAAAACGGAAGTGGGGGTTATCCTACCTGACGGTAAGATTTTTTTTCCCCTTGGCACACGGTTTTTTAACACCACATTTTACTACCTGTTTGGGTTGAAAAAATATGTACTAATTACACTAATGGGTTAGGGACATGGTAAGTTTAATTAAAAGGGATATATACCTACCAGTTGCAGGGAGGGAGAATGGAAAACTACACTAAGTACACCTCACCGGGATTCGAAGCCTGATGTCCTTGACATTGCTATTCCAGTTTATTATTAGAAAGATACCATATGACCACAGAAGTGGATAGTAAAATTAAAGCTCAAACAAACTTCCCAATAGTCTGTAAGATCAGGGAATCATAACATTCAATAAAGATAAAAGTGGAAAAAATACATAAATTGCCAATACAAATTTTACCAATCTTCAATGCCTGGTTGAAAAGAGCTATATAGTATTATTAAATACTTTATTTCTTTGTTTTAGTCAGTAGACATATCAAAATAGAGATAAGCCTACAAACCATTTTTTTAAATTAGCTCTTTCTCACCTTTGTTAAAAACAGGACTCTGTATACAAATAAACACAGGAGAACTTTGTTTTTATCAGATATATGCCTTTAAAAAAATTATATTTGGTCTGAAAAAGTTAGATACCATACCAATACATTTTGAAATATGAATTAAGATTCGAGGGTTGTATATTTTGTCTGTTCTAGAATGAACTTACAGTAGTTTATAATGCATATAACCTGAAAAGGTAGTAAGACGCAGGGGTTTAAAAAACTTGGTTAATAAGTTTTGTGCTGCAGTCTTGATACAGTCAATTGCTCATTAAGTGCATGCTATTTACCTCAAATATAAAAAAGTATCACCAATTAAATGCAATTTGTCCTTTTGTGTAGTGGTTTATTATTTAAAGCTTTGTTGTGTGGTTCAGGTAAACGGGCTGCTGTCGGCTACTCTGACGGAACTGTAAAAGTGCTAGACTTGAAAGCCATGACGGTGTTACACGAGGTGCGAGCTCATTCTGGGGGTCTCATGTCCATAGATTGCCACCCTGACAATAATCTTCTAATTACAAGTGGTGCAGATGAATTGATTATCTTCTTCAAGACTCAAAATGGCAAGGTAGGCCTATCTTCATTTTGCTGTATTTTACCTGAACTTAAATACTCTTAATTATGGTATTTTAAATCCCCTTAGAAAATATATTATTGTTTGAAGATGCTTGAATAAAAATTAATCTATACTAATAAAAGCGATGTGTAGAGTATTTTTTCAAACCCCCTGATAAGGCACACAGCTGAAACTTCACACACTGATTAGTCTGCTAGTTTTGTAATCAACTCCAAAATTCTTAAAACCGATAAAAAAAAATTCAGAGGAGATGTCCTGAGGCTCTATTCACCACACTGCAATAACGTGGCTAGAGTTTCTGAAACTCAAAAAAATAAATGTATGGACACAAACTACACTACCTCCTCTTTTGAAAAAAAAATAAAAACAAAAAAACTACAGGGAATAGACTTTGTGTGAAATTTAAAATTGCACATGTCAGACACAAGCTTAATCCTTAGTTTTGTCATACATATTGTTTCGAAGCATAAAAAAAATTACAAATACCTCAATTGAAAAAAATTAGCATAAAGCTCAAATGAATAATAAATTCACTAGCAAATTATTTCTCTCTATTGAATATTCTTATTTTTGGTCTTTTTAATCAGGTACCAAATCAAAGGAGAATAATAATCTCACTAACCAGCCTCGTGGTGTAGGCATTGTGCAAAGTGGACGATATTTTAATTCACGACATGAGCGGGCAAGATGGCCATATTTATAAGTTCTTGGCAGGGTAAATCCGGTCGGCATCATGTTTACCATGATCAAATACTTGAAATTTTTACAACATAACTCACCGTTTCTCGTAAACTACTTGGACAATCACAGTAGTTTTTTCAGAATTTGTTATAAAAACCTTAGAAGACATGAGGATTATATATATATATATATTCCTATTGTTTGCTTTGAAAAAATTGTTTTCTAATGAAATTACTAAAATTAGGTTTTTTGTGCAAACATGTTTTTTCCTGGATTGGTATTATAAATGTACGAAATGATGATCATAAACTGTATTTTATTTTTATATAAGACTCATTCTTCTTACACCAAAAAGTTTACATTTTGATGTGTTTAGTTATGAGCTCTTCATTGGTGCAAGGTTTTGATAAAATGAAGATTGTCAAACTGGTCCATCATTCTGTTCCTACATTTATTATTCTTAATCTACTATTACTAGCTTGACTTACTAGATTTACAACAATTATTATTATTATTATGTTAAATACTTTAAATCACTTTTGGTTGTGCACTCTATTTATAATTGTTGTCCACTTTGTCCGACAATAATTCAGCTCGGTCATTAATATGTCTACCTTCTGTGTTAAGGGTCCCGGGATCGATACCAGGCATACTATATATTAATCTTCAATTTATCGAAAACCTGGTGTGTGAAGAGCTAGAGACTAGAGGTCCTCAGTTTGATTCCTGGCTGATATCAGGAGATTTTTCTCGAAATTGATGCTGCCCAATCCCTCGACCTAGGTTTCATTCTATCGGAATACATCTGAAGGGAGTGTGAAATGTGCAACATCAATTTCCTAAAAGAAAAAACCAAAATACACAAGAGGAAGAAAAATAAAATTGTTAAAGAATGTTAGAACACTTGGATAGGAACATGTAAAAGGAATAACATAACATATAATAAATTGAAATTTTCAATCAAATTCACATCTTAGTATGATACGGATTTGAAATTTTAAAGGTTCGTACAGGCTTATTGAATTTAAAAAAATACTCCTTCCTTGATTTGCGCACAGGTGGCAAGTGTCCAACGGGCTCGAGAAGAATCTTCTACTAGCGTGAACTCAGGGATCGCGGAAGTGGCTAGATTTTGCCAGGACCCCAGCTTGAATATTGCAGTGACTGGTGACTTGAAAGGTGAAATCAGCATTTGGGACGTCTCCAGAGAAGTAAGTGTGGTTACATCTCGGAAGTTCCACTCTTTCGAGTACCGCAGGCCGCGAGCAAGACCACTAAACTGCTACATTAGGCCTTAGTGCTGTGTTCAAACCATCTATTGAAAAATCAGGTTTAGATTTAAGTCAGGTAAAAATTTCTCAATCTCAATGTTTGAAAGCCGGTAGGATAAGACTGTTTCAGAGATAATTGGTTTTTCCTCCAGTTACTAATATAACCCTTTTTAAAAACCTGAGAAACAGTTGTGAATTAGATGTTATGTTTACTCTTTCCATATTGTTTTTATATCTTTGATATTTCTTTGAGAAACCTCATTTTTTTTAAGGTACATTTTGAAATATATGGTACAAGTTATAGGAAAGAGGGAAAGTCATATTTTGTTTGTTTCCTTTTATATGTTTATATACCTCTTTCCTTTACCCTCTCCAAAATATAATAAAATACCTCAAAAATCGAAAAGTAGTTTTCTTTAAAGATATATATATATTTGCTTAAAAAAATTCCAGCTTCGTTCCGGTTAAAATATTGTTGGCTAAAATGCTGAATTTATGTTCAATTATTGACCTTCTGAGCTGTTTTGTACATTACAAATTAATATTCATATGGAAAAGATCGGACGTAAATGAATTGCACGTTGTGATAGTAGGTTACTCTATCAGATTGAAACAAAGTACAATAAAACACTTTCCTAGTAATTTAAATAACTACATTATTATATTTTTTCAAGTCTAAAACTACTAACAAAATATTCGAGTTAGTTTCCAATTGAAAAAGTTGACTTCCCACACCGCTAGAAAGTTGCAATACGCGTTTCACACTCTCTACTAGTGAGTTTTGATAGAATGAAAATTAGATTGGTATACTTCATTCACGGTAGGAATTACTCTCTGAAAGGTCTTTTTTCCTACCAATATCTTTACAATATAATATATTTATTCAGAAAACAATTCCTACGCTGAACAGACTTTAGATTGGGCAGAAACGATCAATTTTCTTCAAGAGACAGCTATTACCTCTCTGTACAGTGGCAGCAAAGCAAAGTTGAAACTGTGCTCCTAGTTTTCATTATAAAAACCATATTATGTTCGTCCTCTTTTATATGTTTTCTATCCACCTTTCCTGTACCTTCTTCTAAATAGGAAATCGGTTTTAAAAAAAAACACCTAAAAGGGAAGAAACACAAGTTGGCTTTAACATTGACATCTTTATCTTTTGTTGTTTTTTATATATTTTAAAAATAAAAAAATATTATTTGCTACGATTACTTTGCTTTACGCAGGCATTGCGCAAGACTATATCTCAAGGCTCAGGTCTGACCAAGTTGGTGTGGGTGAAGAACAGTCCGATGTTCTACACTGGGGCGTTAGATGGAGTTATCCGTCTCTTTGATGCTCGCAGTGGAGATAAGCAGAGCACACTGTCAGGCCATGAAGGAGACATCCTAGATATCGCACTGGCATTGTTAGTACTATTTCTTTATTCTCTGGATTACCAAGGCTGCCTTGACAAATGTCACTATGTCATATATTAATTATAATAAGATTGCGTAGAAACACTGTACAATCATGTAAAATAAGTAATGGTGAAGGAAGCCAACCTGAAAGGACAGATAGGTTAGGCCTAGATAGAAACAATCACACTTCTCTCTTCTTACACTTTTACACTTACTACTTTTTCAAACTTCCACAATCACACATTGTTTTGAATTTTCAGAAATATTGTTTTTAATTTTCGGAAATAGTCAAATCCACTATTTTATGAATCTGAATCTCCAATTTAGCTATCTTCAAATCAGAATCAAAATCTTGGATAAACTATGAGCATAGAGGAAATATAAATATAATAGAAAATACAAATAGGAACTAAATGCTAACATCCTTTCTTATAATCCATTCGTACATTCAGTTAACTGTTAAATTACTGTGCTGGGGCTTGGTTAAGTGTATCCTGTAATTATAATTTGTTCTGAACCACCAATAAGCAGTATTGAAGCTCTAAAACAAATTTCACTTGAAAAATTGATAAAGTGTGAATATATATATTTTTTTTAAAGAATTTGAATTTTGAACCTGAAATTTTCTCGAATATCCTTGAGTATTCGAGGGCCAATCCCCAGTATGTACACATGTAATTTGTTGTATGATTAGTTATCAGTATTATATATTCATTAAGTATTTTAGTATAAAATCCTCTTTTTTTTATATTAGATCATTTATCTGAATTTTGGTTATTTTATGCACTAACCTGGATCCTAATTAATCCAGATAATTGGGATTATACTGTATTTATAATATTTTTGTGTCCCTACCAACGTGTTCTGGTTGATACACATATTTTCAAGTAACTTTGTAAATAGTAGAAATATTAGTGTGTTATAACTTTTATCTATTTCTTGCAGTGACAATAGCATCCTTTTGAGTGCCTCTGATGATCACACTGCAAGAGTTTTCTCCTTGGCCCCACCAGAACGATGACCGCCGTCTACACAATAATGTTTTCATCGTCATACCGATGGTTCTGGGGAATTGTTACCTTTTGATGAACATAAATGTAACCAAAAATAAATGGTATACATGGGTTCTTAAAGAAGACTGAGGAATCGTTTTATTTGTTCTTTTAATTGAGAATTTATATACTTCATATTGTTTCAGTATTTATGTGAACAAACTTTATCTTTCGATATCACATCGGGAATATTATAATCAAACATGGTTCCAGTATATATTATTTAACTTTTGTTTTTTCAACATGCCAAATTTGGTGTGTTCAAGCACTGAAATTATTTTAGCATAGGCGTCTAGAATGTCTATCTTATTTAAGGTAGGAGAGGTGATAAGTGATAGGTAGCAGAAATTTCTTTATTGCAAACATTGACTGAAAGTCACTAGTGCCAACCTATTTGGAAATATTTATTGAAAATATAGTATTACTTATAAAATAATGTTTCCTCTTTCAGGAAGTTGTGTGTGCATTTTACACTCCCTCCTGACGAGTCCCGATAAAATGAAACCTAATTAGGTCGGGTAACAATCGATTTTCTTGAAGAGTTAGCCATTTCCTCTTTTGTCCAGTGACAGCAATGTAAAGTGTGTTCTTCTTTTCATTGCGAAAGCCATATTGTGTTTCCTTTTGTATGTTTTTAATCCACCTTATCTGTACTTTCTTCCAAATATGTATAGCAATAAACAGTAATAGTTTCGGAAACTCGACCTAATGTGGACTGAGATGGTGTCGAGTTTTACGAATGAACTTGCATAAGATGAATGTTTACTATGTCATGTTTACTAAACAAGGATGAATCACAGTACAGTATTGAATATGATATGTACAGTCGTACTGTACTGTAGTATTGTACAGTACAGTAACAGTAATATACACACAGTACAATATATTACAGATTAATATAATGGTGTATATACATACGTGTAATATACAGAAATGCAGTTCAGTACTGTACATATAATATTGTACTGATTCGAAACATATTAATGAATTGGAAAACTAACAAACACATCACTTGAGTTACACAAACAAAAAATTGAGAGGTTATAGAGTTGAACGACCTCGGATTGTGATGACTGGCACCAACAACTGTATGCACGTGCATATGTCGAGTTACATGGAATGTTGAGTTTCCGACACTACTGTACCTAAAAAATTGAAGAGGTTTTCTTAAACCGATAACAAAAATTTTTTCGATTAAGTTAGCACTAGTCACTTTCAGCCAATATTTGTTAGCCGTCACATTAGATGGGGGTGTATTTTTTTCAAAGTTTCAAATTCATTGTAAATATGATTTTTACCAAATATAAACATGAGAAAACTTACTTTGAACTTTTCTGACAAAGTTATAGGAACTCCAAATTTTTTTAAAGCCTAAATCAATAGGTCAATATTTTTTTCTATATGTTTTACGCTGTAAAAAAATATATGTATTTAGCATATTTATATAGCTTTATATTGATTCCCACAAGTCAGGCAGGTTGGATTGGTTATTTCCTAAACAGTTTTGATTGGAACACACAGCACGCTTCGCTTCGTGTTCTAACAGTTACCGTGACTCATTGCTGTTAATCTCTTTTGTAGAAATTTTTCCTTCTTTGTTATTTAGCGAGCTTGCGGGGTTTTTTACCCTCTTTTGGAGAGAGAAACAAGTTGGGTGGCACGCGGCTCATTGTGTTCTATCTATTAAACAGTTATTTGTTAGGTTCAATAAGCAAGAGAGCTTAAGATATTAAGAACCAAGATATATTCTGCTCTGCCATTTTTTATGGTATGTAAATAGGGGAGGAAGAAAGTAGCTTGGCAAGGTCAACAATTCATGAATGATTAGAGAAAATTTAGGGGTTTATAACCTTGAGAACATTTGAGGGGTTTAGATATAATTCCAGGATCACGATCAACGTAATGTTCCACAGTTTATCCTCTACACTATTTTTTTTTTACTTCAATGGCACATCTTTTTTACCACACCAAATCTCTTACGCACCTGTCAAAATATTCTTGCTGCCCCTTTCTTTACTATGCCCCCCTTGTTCCTACCTCATTTTATTGTACATCCTTCCTCTTTCGGTGGCCTCGTAGTGTAAGACGCTACTCACGCGATAGACTAGACTGCTGATGATGAGGAGATTGTGATTTGATCTCAGCCAGGTGTACTGAGGGTGGCTTTTCCTAAATGATTTCCCACTCTCCACGCAATTGTTGTTACACTTCCTCATCTTTAACCCATTAGTGTGATTATTACTTAAGCGTATAACTCAAATGGGTGGTAAGACGCACTGCTAAAAAAAATTACATCCTAGATGATAGAATCTTTTTCAACTAACTTCATCTATTTCAAAACCAATACCATTACCTACTCTGTTCTTCCTAGTTCCTCTTGTTAGTAAATGTATTAGGTAAATCCTCACTTTCTATAACTCGATTTACTTACAAATAATCTATGAAGACATCCAATTTTAATCACTTTTTCTTGCCTCCTTAGTTGAAAGATTTTGATCTGGAAATGCATCTCTGTTAAATGTATAGCCTTTATAAAATATTTCTACCCCATTACTGCGTTTAACTACAGCACAGAAAGCATTAATTACTCTTAACTTATATACATCCTTAACTATCATAGTCCCTCCCTATTTTTGGTTTCATCAAATACAAAGAACCAAAATAAGCTCAGATTTGAAGGAGTTTGAGGAATTTTACCAATGTGTGTTATTTTTATTTTTTCAAAGATTTTAATTTTAATTCAAATTTCATGACTACAATAAGGATTTATACATGGAAACGAATCCAGATCAATCTTAAATACATAGTTGGGAACCATGACCCAGAAGAAGAGGTTGCATAAATTGCAGACAAGGGTTTGATTCTCACCCAGGAGCATAATGTTTTATTTCTCAAATATCAGATTGTTTTTAAATTGCTGATAATAATTTGTTACTGGCATTAATCTATCCATGTTACAGATACTAAACGAATACATATTTAATTACATTCTAAATTTAATAATTCACATCCTCAGTCGAGCCTGTAGTGCCTTCACATATCTACGCTAATATTATAAAGAGGAAAGATATGATTTTTTGTTTTTTTTTATTTGTAATGGATAAACTCAAAAACTACTGGACCGTTTTTAAAAATTCTTTCACCAATATAAAGCTACATTATCAGCGAGTAACATAGGCTATATTTTATTTTGAAAATTCAATTTATTCCTCATAAAAATGTCGATAGACACTCGTACTTTATGGTAGAGTATATGATGATTCTTCAAGATGTGTGTTGAAAATAATAATGGGGGGAAGGGTCTAGTAATAAATAAACATAACATAAATCAGGTACCATCTTATATTTTACAGGGTGGTAAAATAAAATTTCTCTTTTAAGCATTAGATTAATTTATATAAGGTCGGATGAGCAGTATATGTTGCTAGAGGTGGGATGATCGGACAGGATTGTGAAATTTGGACTTGGATCAGGCATGAAATGTCATATCTAGTCGTATGTGAATATAAAAACCTATGAAAACATAATAAGATAAAAGGGCAAATATCCTACACTACATATAGGCTACTTAGCGTAGGAGTGGTGGTAACTGACAGCTAGCTAAAGCTATCAGATCTACTTTCATATATCCATCCGCCAAACTATGATTTACAAGACAATGGGTTGAACTGCTGTCACCTTTGTTAGTCAAAACCTTCACACACACACCACAAAAGACCTTGTGATTAATTAATTCAATTTTTAAGCATTCTTATGTATATATATTTTTAAATACGAGCTTATGAAGATAGCCAATTGGATGGGTTTTTTTTTGTAGAAGTGGCCTCATTAGTATACTTTCAAATGAGAGCTTCTAAAAGGCTGCCTTTTCATAAATTACGATGGAGAATTAGACTAAATAAGGGAAGCTGGTGATTTCACACAAACCATGGTTGGTTGTCTTCATGCACATGTGTTTACAGAATAAAGACCTTTTATTTTGAAACTAAAATTTTGTATAGTTCTTTCTCTGTCATAAAAACATATATCTATTTTGGTGGCCAGTTATAAGATGATACAAGTATAACTATAATAATTTTTAATATATTATTTCTTGTAGTATAATATATTGTCTCCTCAACCAAAAACAAGATGATTTTATTAATATTCTTTGTTCTTTCAATAAGTTACAAAAAATTCAATCATATTGTAATATTTGAGGAAGTATACTAGAAGCATTTAGTAACACTTTGATTGTTAATATAGTATTACTTAGAAAAGAACTATTTCCTCATAAGTTTCTTTCAACCACTGTTTAAAATAAAAATATTCCACAAACTGTCAGTCAACGCCATTTCTACGCTGGATGGACATTATTATATCACCTTGTGTAGCCAGAATACAGCATTTTTTTAAATAGTTTTTCAAATATATCTCAGCATATTCGAGCATGATGCATCCCTAAAGTTGATTCTTCCACCCCCTCTTGAGATACGCTTACTGTCCTGTTTTGACTCTTTACAGTTCAATTTACAATCATTTGTCACTCACTTCAATCAACATCTACTGCTTGTCTGGCTGTAGCCTGAAAGTGAGGAATATATCTTCACTTTTATACCTCAATTCATATAATGATGTATATCAAAGATGGGGAAACTCTCTATGATATTTAATACATTATTATTAATGAATCAGCCGAAGATATCATCTATGAATTTTAGTGAGGATAGCACCACTTAGATATCATATTCTGAAAATTGAAAAATGACACCTGGACACGGGAATCGACCCCAGGACCTTCGGCTTAGTACGCCAATGCTCTTACCACTGAGCTATCTAGGATTCGTCCCGTGCTCATGGTCATTCTTCACTCATATTTTTAAGGCAGAGTCTTTGTAGGACGTGCGGAAGTCGTCAGCTTATAAACATGTTATTATATAAGATCACAGCCATCAGACAACGCAGCCATCCACGACTCGGTAGTTGGCATATGTATTGCAGCCAATTGACAATTAATATTATAATTGTCAATTATTATTAATGTTTACTTAAAATGTATCGTGTAAAAATTAAATTCAAAAATAAACTATTATAAGCTTTCCAGAAATATTAACAATTTTCTTTAACTAACTGGATTCAACAGATATAATTTTAATATGCCGGTAACTATGAATTACAAAGTTTGTATTTATATACAACACAGAAGTACAAGCAAACACTTGTTTCAATAATTTTCTGTAGTTGTTATTTCAAATTTCTTGGATTTTTCAATACAAGATGACCTCCTAAAGTCTAATTTTCTCTAGTGGCCATTAGAAAAATAAGCTTTCTCCATCTTTGATGTATAAAAATTATGGTACTTGCAAGGTTTATTTATTTATTTTTTAATGTGAATGTTTGTTGACTTGGAATCGTCAACATTTAAAATTTTATTTTGTGCACATTTTGCTAATTTATTTTATCTCAAAAAAGTATTGTTAAATTGTAGCATGGTATCTTTAATGTAATTCATTTAAATATTGTTCAGAGCTGTTTTAGCAGGAGGGGCAAAGGGGGAAATATATTTGCTGTCCCCAAACTATACCCTCTTTCCCCCTGCTGATATTGAAAATTATATTAAAATACAAAAACAATAAAAGGTTTTCCTTCTAGTAGTCCCAAGTGTTGTGTTTTCCCCCCAATCTACCCGCTAACTACAAGTTATAAAACAAACAAATTGAGCATTGTTTTTATTAATTTTCCTTTATTTATGCTCTTGGTGTGATATTAATTATGCTTATGGTACATGTATATATATTGTTCAATGAAGCTTCTAAGAAAATTTACTTTAAAAAAAAAATTATATCATCCTTGATCAACCTAACCGTACTCGAAAGTGCATTGTACATTTGTAACTGCTCATTTTGTATTTACCTTTTATGAAGACAGTAGGGAAGTTATTTCAAAGAGCTTGAATATTAGCAAAAATCAAATTATTCAGATTTTAAACAAATTAACATATCTGATTGGTTTATCCCCACAGAAGACATTCTCTACTAAATACCAATATTTTGAATCAAAATGCTCATTTTTCTTAGTGTAGCCATACTTAACTTGCAATAAAGAAGAGAAATAAGGAAACAATTTCTCTCTTTTGTTCATTTTTATTTCTTTTAATTCTGTAAACAATTATTTTTAACAGAAATTAAATCTATGATGTTTGTTAAATAAATAAATACAATCTATTTTAAATGTTGTCTTAAATGCTGATACTTCAACCCTATTTATTAATATTATTCTTAGTACCTCATAAGTCGTGACACCATACCTCAGTCAGTAGCATGTGTGTGTACTGAGTCAAGGGTCCCAGGTTCGACTCCCGGCATGGCCGAAAAATTAATTGTTGGTAAAATGTGAATTTACCCTTTCACAGTGAGGAATTAAAGGCTGGTGATTGAATGTTGTCCCTGTCCTAATCTTGAGTTAGATTATAAGTAGACACGTGCAAAAGGTGAGGTTATTTTTCTAAAAAAAAAAGTGATATATTCTTAAAGCGATATTATTTATGAAAGTATGAGTAAAATTAGTACTCTTTAAAAAAACAAGTATACAACTGTCTAAATTGTTTGTTCATATTGTGTATTAAACTAATATATTTACATATGAGAAAAATCAAATATAAATATGCACAAAAATTTCATGCTTAGTAATCTCAAACTCAATTTCATTACCTTTGAGTTTTACAAATAACAATATTGGAATAATGGTTTATCAATTTATTTTTATACCAAACAATAACACCCAAATATGTTGTCATAGGAGACTAAACAATTATCAAATAAGGAGAAAGGGATAAAAATGAAGATATAATGTTGCCAAACATGACCGCCTGTAGCAAGAGTATCGTATTAATGTTCTTGCTTGGACCTAGCTTGAAATCTTTAAAAAGCTGAAAACAAAGAAAATAGAAATTTAAGTATTTAAATGTGTGATTATTAAAGTTGACCTTAAAAAAACAGCTAAATCCATAAAAATACGTATATCCTGTGATCCCTTTTATACCTTTAAAATCAGCAAAAATGAATATTATCTGTACAAACAGAAGCCCTTGCGTAGCGCTATCGGCAGTGTAACCATGTTGAAAAGTATATTGGATTTCGTGGTATTTGCCCAAATTACAAATAAGTTGTTTTTATCTAGGGAAAACCTTAAATTTGTGTTATTCGTGTGAAAACAGAATTTGTCCAAAAATTTGCTTTATCACAAATGTGAATTTTGCATGTCCCTAATAATTATAAGTCATATGAAACTAAGACGAGCCTAGCCAGCCAGTAATGAACAATATATGGCTTGAATAAAAAACTGACCTAGGCCACAGGCTGGAAACAGTAAAGGCTGGTACACACAACACTAAGCTTAGATTTGCTTTGCTAACTGATATAACTGACCATATATTTAAATGTGTTGGTTCACACAGAAAGCTATGCCTTGCCATGCTGCGCTGTTTTTTTCCGATTGTTGGTCGGATGATTTTTCCATCTCCCATCTTACTTTGTGCGTAGTGTAGCTTGAGCTTCATGTTGAACAAACACAGTGCTGGTTTGGTGAAAATAAACCAAAGAAGTGTTGAAGTTTTGTTTTCAGTTTATTTCACGAGTATTTAAGTAATATTCCTTTTAGGTTTTATATTTAATAAATATTTTTATATTAAAATGGAAGCATTAATTGAACAAGTCAAACCTCCACCCCTTAAATTTTCTTTTTATCTTACAAAACATCCGCTAACAGCAGCATCTTTTCTTCCTCGGTACTATCATCCAAGGGCGGATTTACCCATAATCCTAGTAAGCACATGCATATGGCGGCAGATTTTAGGGGTGGCAAATTTTGAATGACAAAAAAATATATATCTTTTTCTGCCAGTTAAAATAATTTTATGGCTTCATCGTGTGTGTGATTGTTGTGTTTTGTTGTATTTGCCTACCATCATGACAGGATATCACCTTAACTCGCTGACAATAATCTTAATTGAAGGTCACTTATTGGATAAAAGTGATTTGTATGGCATCATCGATCAGTTCGCTCAGCAGAAATCAAGGCGAAATATCCTATACACTGTTTTCATATTGCGTACATGCTAATATTTTATCTGTAGTTTTTTTTTACAGTCTACTGATGTAAACTTTATATTTTTAAATTATTTATTATTTGAATTTGTGTGTTGTGATAGTGTAAGAGTATTTATTTCCATTTTTTTTAAGTCTTTGTTATTCCACAAATAGCATTTGTATATATGTATTGGTGTTTGAGGAATGGTATGGGGAAAACAGAGATTTAGAAAGTTAGAAATAAAGGTAGGAAAAGTGGGTGGCAATTAATAACCTAGTGCCTATGGGTGGCATAGCCTTGAATCCACCCCTGCTATCATCCGAGCTCAAACAAGACATTTCGGAGAGTGCCATAACTAAACTTCACTGGAACAGACCAGAAAGAAACAACGCTGAATTCAGGAGGAGAAAGAGGGACCATTGCTTAGCTTAGCAATGAGTGTCAAACCAAACTGACAAAGTCTTAAGGCCGGTATACACAGGACGCTAGCTAAGCTATGCTATGCCCTACAATTACCTATTGTCACCATTTAAAATATCTGGGGTTTTATGGTTATTTGGATGAATATGTGTAACTTCTTGCTGGGTTATCACACAGAAAAAGTAGTTGTTTCTATTAGTTTTGAAAATGGTAACCCCTGCCCCTATATAAACAACTCTTACTTAGAAATTTAGAGTTTAAGATGAATATGGTTATCTGGAGTTGTCTTATCTGTCTGAAAAATTTATATTTTCAACCACATTTAATTTTTTTTTTTTTTTCTGTTTATAACCCGCCTCTTATTTCCCAAAGTTCCAATTACAAATTTATCCATTTCAGCCATTTTTCTATTTATTTAAAATGGTTTGCCTGTCGAATATCAATTATTTTTCTTACCACATTGGGAAGTACATGTTTACTAATAGTTTTTGAAATTTTGAACATTCCCACCCCCTTTTCTCCAATTCACATTGAAAATTTTTAAATTTATTTTGTTACAGTATCTTGAGTTATCTACTTATCTGTCTACCACATTTTAATCTTATACCTCATCCAAAAAGGTTTTCTTTCTTCTAATTATAGGCCCCCATTTCCAGGAGCCCCATTTTGAAATTTCCCAAAATTAGAGGTGTGTGGTAGGAGTGTTAGAGTAATAAAATATAAATTAAGCTGTGTAGTAAATAAATTAACCGAAAAGAGTGATAATTGAGAGAATAAATTTTACAGGCTAAAGAGCAGATTTAAAATAAAAAATATTAAATATTAAAAAATACAATAGCCATAACAACCCTAAAGCTATACAAATATAATGAAAAAGGTGATCTATCATCTGAGACTAAAAATAATATACAAACAGTGATAAGTTGAATTGTTTATTAATAACAAAACGGTTTTTAAGAAATTTTATTCATTTAAAAGTTGGGCAAATTTTTCTCTCGCCTTCATACGTTCAAAATTGGTCCACTATTACATTCCAAAGCGGTTGAGGAGGGGAAACTGGTGACAGGTTGGTGAACTATCAGCACCAAGGGTAAAACACACACAAACGTGGGAAAGCGGACGTGAAAAAAAAAAGAGAGAGAGAAGGGCATCTTCATGGTAGGGGAAAAGGAAAGGAGAAAGGTGGTGGGGAGAGAATGTAGTAGAATAGTAACATTACCCAACTAGCGAAGCCAACAAGAAGGCTTTAGAGTAACGAAGGCTCCTAGCTCGCGCGCATTCTGCCGCCTGGTTCTGTTAAGAGCGTTTGGTAACGGTAGACAATGAACACGCACGCGGATATCTTGTTTTGTTTATTAAAACTATAAAGTTGAAAGAAAGTATCGCTAATTTTCGCAAGAGAAGTAATGTGCTGTTAAAGGAAGACACGATCATGGCTCCTGTGTTGGACTGGGACATTAATTTCGTGTGTTTTAACTTTGAATCAGCAAAGATCACTAGCCACGTGCGAACTGGTTGAAGTGTTGCATCAGCCTAAAATAACACCGGTGCAGTATTTTACCAAGTGAAACTTTCTTTTCTTTCTCTCGCATGATTGATTTCACTATCGCAGAGTTTAAAATATAACTTTAAAAAAAACTTGTTTCTTTTTATCCTAAATCGGGAAAGTTTGTATTAATTTTTCGCTTGCAGAGTTCGTACACATATGGTTGATCGATAATATATTATATAAATTTTTTTAGCAGAAGAGAAAGTCGCTAATTTTGTAATAGTGTTGGTGTAAAGTGTAAAGCTTATGTTATTTATTTCGATGTTTTTCTTGAAACAAACTCAATCCAAAATAATTCAAGCTACCTAATTTTGGCTTTCATCATAACGATCAAAAAGTCTGAATTAATTTCGTAAATTGTCTACGATAAAATGTTCCTTTAGTATAGTTATATAATTTATTACGGTACTTTTCAATTGTGTTATCGTTAATTTATTCTTTAAAAAAAATTGCATTCTACTCTTTCCAACAATGGCCATTAAAAAAATTAACGCGTCGGCTTCGGAGAAGGAAGCTTTAAGGCCGAGTGGTTCAAACGAAGGCATTAAACTGAAGAAAGAATTAGGACTTTTGGACGGAGTGGCGATAATCGTAGGTGTCATCATTGGCGCCGGCATCTTCGTGTCACCAAAAGGAGTTTTGAAAAATTCGGGTTCAATCGGTTTGGGACTTATAGTTTGGGTATTGTCCGGGTCACTTTCGATGATTGGCGCGCTATGCTACGCGGAACTTGGTAAGTAAAGAATAATATTTTGAAATAGTATATTATTAGTGTCGTATAGCATGGGCATGACGCAATTTAGTTTCGCGACAAAGCTTTTAACTTTTTTTTAAATATATTTATTTAGAAGTTCGTGAATTATTTGCATTCATAAAAAAATATCTATACTCCATTCATGATAGGAATTACTCTCTGAAAGGTCTTTTATCCTACCAATATCCTACTATATAATAGATTTCTGGTAGGGGAAAAGGCCTTCCAGAAAACAATTCCTATGGTGAACGGACTTCACATTGTACAGCTAAACAATTATATTTTGAAAGTATTGTTGTGCTGTGTACGTTGAGTAAACGCCTTACTCTCAGTTAAATTGAAGGCCTATTAGAGTAAATTAAAAGACTTGAACATATGACACAACGAACCAAAATTATGTGTAGTCAACACTTTAACATCATTACATTATAAAACTGTCAAAAGCTACCGCTACAAAACTTACAAGGAAAGGCGTATAAATACTTAGAATACATTTCTGACTGATATATTTTATTATTTTGGTTATCCAACTTACGATCCATTATTAATCTTAATTAATGTAAACGCTAAACAGAACTTAATCATCTGGTCTCGTTATTAAGTCTTTTAACATATATAAGTTACCAAGGCCATAGTTAGGGGTTTTTTTGGGGGTTAACCCCTCACCCCAAAATCTTACGGACAAAATATATATGGCTTTATTTATGGTTCAAACAATATCAAAATTAAGGCACAAGTACAAATTAGGGGGCTGTGTTACCATAAAAAGCACTTCAGATATTTTTTAGAACTATTAACCATTTAGACTTCTTTCTAGCCACCACAGATTATTGGCTGGCTACGGCCTTGTAAATTACACTTTTATGCTAATAACATTTATAAAATATACTGTAGATAGTATTTAAAATATATAAATATACTATCAACATAAATCCCTAAGAATTATCAAAAAAGTAAAGAAACTATGACTTTACAATCAGAAATGATGAAAATGATCAACAAATGACTCAGAAAAAAAAGTTTCTACAACCATAAGGTTGTGAAAACAATTTGTATACATAATAATTATGATCACTGTCCGTGATAACATAAACAATAAAGATGTCATGTATGTTATCAAACTCCGGGCCCTGGTTAGAATTATTAGGTTGCTTTGAATATGACATTATGCGGGTGACGTTGACATGTCTTTTAACTAAAAACTGGTACAACACAAGGGTTAGTGACGACTTCATATTATAATTAGTAAAATATTAGGACACGCGTTTAAAAACGCCAGTCTCGCAATTTATACACTGGGATTGCTGTTGAAAGGAGTTATTGGTTCGAATCTCGAATGGGTTCACTGGAGAAAGGTTCCCCACGTATGAGTTCACTCTTCCTATCTCTTTTCCACATTAATTCGGTTGCATGACGGGGAGATCGGGGTTCGATCCCGGTCGGATGTACTAAGGAGGGTTTTTCCTAAATGGTTTTCCACTCTCGCTCAACTAAAACGCGGGTTCACTTCCTCTAAATTCAACCTTCCTCATACCTATTACATTAGAATAATTAAATACATTAGCGTGAAAAAAAATCTGATGCAATTCCTTTAAAAATCATCTCTCTAATTACACCTTTCTTAAAACTAAGCTGTGATCAACTTAAAAGAGTTAAACGTAATTTAAAAATTAGGAAGGGTAATTATGGGTAACCCGCTTCGGTGGCCGTATGGTCTAAGGTGCTACTATCGCAATAGACTAGACCGCCGATGACTGGGAGATCCAAAGTTCGATCCCGGTCGGATGTACTGTTTTTTTTCCCTAAATGGCTCCCACTCTTCATGCATATGCGAGTACCCTTATAAATTAAACCTTTCCTAACCCTATTAAATTAGCGTAATTAGTACATAAGTGTATAACCTGAATGGGTATTAAGAGGGCATGCACACGCCACTAAGTTCAGTTGGGAGAAAAGCATAAAAAAATCACCCATACCACCCACAAGTGCGTCTAACCTGGTTACGAACCCGAGATCCGAACTTCCGGTGAACGACACTGGGGCCTAGCGACAGTTCAATTTCCTTAGAAAGGGCCATTTAGAGACTACTTTTTTTTCTGCCAACATTGATAGCATTTTACTATGATTTAATATAGGCATTTATAGGTAGACCTATTGATTATAAATCCATCAAAAGTCATACGACCCCTTATGTTTGCCTCTAGGCCTAATAGTAACTTTTCTATCTACGTTCTAGCCTAATGCGGACGATACTGTAGGTAAATGAATCATGATTGTTATAGTAAGCCCACTTTCGATCAACAACATTGATTGAAAGCTACCCTGAGTATAACCTGAACAGATAGTAATTAGTAAGGGCCAGTTTCATAGTCAAGTTTAGTACGCCTCAAGTGCGGCGCTACACTAAGTACATAACGACACCTACCTAAACTCGAATGGAATGGGCCGTTCTCGCATAGGAAACTGGCCCATTCCATTCTGGTTTAGGTAGGTGTCGTCATGAACTTAGTGTAGCGCCGTACTTGAGGCGTACTAAACTTGACTATGAAACTGGCCCTAAGACGCGGTGCTCATCATCAACTGTCTACAGCCGGTGGCTGGGTCAGTTTAGTAAAATGCCTCCATTTTCCTCTATTCTCTCACCAAGTTTTTCCTCCTTTAATTTCTTCCATTCTTTTCTTCTCACTTGAACACTTTCTGTTATCTTCTCCTCCCATCTCTTTCTTGATCTAACCTTGCGGTCTTTTTTTCCCCCCACATACTTAATTTCCAACATTTTCCCCGGTATCCTCTATTTTTCCATCCTCATTACATGCCCATACTAGTATTTCTATTATTATTATTATTATTATTATTATTATTATTATCATCATCACCGCGACTTACTAACCCGTTCGGGTTATACGCACTTACGCTCATGTGCAGATGAAATGGAGGATATACAGTTTAACGTGGGATCCGAACCACGGTGGAGGACTGGCATTCCCCACATTCACAAGATGTCTTGTCAGAGGTGAAGGAAAGGGTTTGGTAATCAGATAAATCTGTGCCGGGATCGAGGATTGAATCCCGGACCCCCAGCACTGAAGTCTTGACACCTTAGCCCTAGACCACCAGGTCACTTACATACCATCTCAGCCTTGCTTCCTCTAATATCTCGTGTACTCCAACATCCTCATTACATGCCCATACCATCTCAGTCTTGCTTCCTCCACTATCTCATGTACTCCCTGTACCTCAACTCTTTCCTGGATAGCTTCATTCCTAATCTTGTTTCTCCTCGTAACATGCTCTTCACAAACTTCATCCCATGGCCTTCCCTTTCATAGTTACTTTTACATTTAATGTTCGTTTCTGCTGCATATGTGACAATGGATAAAAAAAATACCCCTTACAGGTACAGCACTGCCCTGTTCAAGACGCGGTTCTAAAAAAAGAAGTCTTATTTGATTTAAAAAATAGTTTTCAAACGCTTCCAATAATACTACCTTATGGATTAATGTATTATTCTTTTGTAAAAAAAAAAATATGCACCATGTCTTACTAACCGTTTAGGTTATGATTATGTACTAATTACGCTAGTGGTTTTTAGGGGTGAGGAAAGTTTTATTTAAAGGAAGTGCATCCGCATTTGTGTGGAAAGAGAGTGGGAAAACTATATTTTAAAACGCCGCAATACACCCGACTGAGATAAGAGCCTCGATCTCCCAGTCATCAGCAATCTAGTTTACTGCGAAAATAGCGCGTGAGATCACGCGGCCACCGAAACGGGTAATTATTAATTAATCTAACTTAAGAGTGTAAATACAATTTGTAAGACAATATTTCACCCGCCTCGGTGGCGTAGTTGGCTAACGCGCTTGCCGTGTTGAGCTCGACTGCTGAGGACGGGGAGACCGAGGTTCGAATCTCGGTCGGCTGAATTGGGGGTGGTTTTTCCTAAATGGTTTTCCCCTCTCCCTCCACGCAAATGCGGGTTCACTTCCTCTAATTCAACCTCCACAATTCCTAATCCATTTGAGTAATTAGTACTTAAAGCGTATAACCCGAACGGGTAGTAAGACGTGGTGCTAAATATTAATAATATTTCCTCCTCCCCCTCAATGTGGCAAAATAGAAGTTTCCAGTTTTCAATTAATAACGAGCTGTTTAAACAGATCGGACGAGACTGTATTCAAGGGCTACAGGATTTGAGCCTATTTGCGTACGTCTCAAGGCCTTGGTGACAATTTATTCGAAACTTTTAAAAGTTCAACTTGTTTTATTTACAAAATGGATTGGTTGAAACTGCACCAGGATTTTTTTGCCGAGCCATGGCGTGGTCGTTCAGTTTTGTGAGGTTAAGGTGGAATGGAAGGGGACGCAAGAAAAAAGCCAGCGTTTTTTGCAGTTCTTAGGGCGAAACATTTTATTTTCTTGGCAAAGCAAATAAAATATTGCTCCAGTACAAATATTTAATTTTAATTTTCTTCACGTGGTGATATCAAAATTTATTGGCTATTTGTCAAGGGTGTTCTGGAATGTAATGGCAAATTTTTCTCTATATTTAAAAAGTTTGTTAGATAATACTGCTATGCTCATGACTGATAATTAGGAACTGTTGATGTCAACCTGTGAAGAAAATTAAACTCTATGTTTGTACCGGAGCAATATTCTATTTATTTTGACCAAAAAAATGTTTTACCATAAAAACTGCAAAAAACACTGGTGCTTTCTCGCGTCCCCTTTCAGCTAAGTTTGCTAAGACCATTCGACAGGCAAGCCTCTCTGAGAATGGGCGCCCTAACACGTTCAATATTACTAACAGTGTTTTGGTCAGTACACATCTTAACTGGTGATGGATAGTTTAGGAAATGCATGCATGTGTTGCCATTGTTTTAGCTCTAACTTTGGGCCGAACAAGAAGCGAGCCCGAAAATTGTATTTGCAAAGCGTGAAAGATACACGGATCTAACACTATTGACCCCGGTGATTTCAAGAGTTATTTTAGAATGAGCCCTGACGATTGGTGGCTCCCAGAAGTCACAAAGCATTTTTATCTTTCACTTCGGTCATGGCTTATGTTATTTAAAACAAATACTTTAAAGGTTCTACTCGCAATAGATGTGCATTTGGTGATGGCGAAAATATCGTTATACCCCTCACAAGTTTAATATTACTGTCAAACTAGCACATACTGAAGGGCGTTGGCATCAGTCCATCAGTATACTGACAAACCGTCAGTATCTACCTCACATGATTAGTAATACTGACAGCATACGAATCATGTCAGCAATACTGAACGTGCCAGGCGCCATTTAACGTTTTGATAGTGACTGTAATATAGGGTTAGAGGGTGGGGGGTCAAGTGACGGTGGCCAGCCAACACTGACCTGCATATCTTACATGTTTGTAAACACCTTCAGAAGGAACTCCCACTTCTCTTCCGTTCTTTTACCAAGACTTAAATGCTCTATTTTTAACTTGTCCCTCTGGAACTTTGGTCTAAGTGTTCGGCCAGACTGACAAGCGTGCGAGCGCGATGTTAGCAAATGGCTATCGATAGTTGTTGACGAGGAGGCAAAGGTTCGAATCTTGGTTCAGTGAACTGAGGGTGGTATTTAACAAGTGATTTATTTTTGTTATTTTACCATCCTATATCCGTGCTAATGGCGATTATTATTTGTAAAAGGCCTACATTGATTATAATATGGAAGTATTTTAACATATCAGTTTTACATATTATTTATATATTTATACATGTATGGTTTATGGTCTTACCAATTAATATAAGCCGTTAGTAGCAAGTGTGCTAAACCTATCAATAATTATATAAAAAAAAGTCTTAATATAATGTCAATTTGAAGTTTTTCCTAGCACTCAATGAACCAACATATAATATTATTTCCTAGCGCCTGTAAACAAGACCGTTCCTGTTTGAGCGCGCGCGCGCTTTAAAAATAGAACCAAATCCATATTTCAATCGCGCGCGCTCGAACGCTCAAGTCTGGCCACCTCTCATTACAACCAATGTGTTGTATTTCATTTTTTTAGTCGCTCTCTCGCCCAGTCTGGGCGTCCCCTTAACTCTGTCCCAGGAAGCTAGGACTCCAGATCGCAGAAATAACTAGACTTTCATATTTTAAACTAATCTAGCCTACATAATGAAGCTTGTTGACAAGTATTTATTACACTAAAAATTAGCTTTATAAACAGTGGCGACTCGCAGCTAAAATTGGTGGGAGTACTGCTCCAGAAAAATTTTAGCCTTTGTTTTAAAATTGTGTAAAAGGAAAAAAAAATTATTAAAAAGAAAATTTATTCAGGAACTTGATAAAATCTTAATAAACGAAACCAAGCATTTTTTACTTACTTTAAATTAAATTGTTACAATTCAAGCTTGATCTATTCATTTAAAAATGAAATCTATTCTTATTGTTTTAATATGCGCAAAAAGTTCAATAATTTTTTCCTTGATCTCTGGATGACAACTGAGGAAATTTTTCTTCATTGAAAGTACTGCAAGCGCATTTAGTCTTTCTGTTAAATAAAATAACCGGAAAAAAATGAATCAAATAGAATAGCTGGAAGCAAAATAATAATCTAATTCTACACTATCATATTCAAGAATATGGTACACTGTTTTTAAGCACAACATACGCTGAGTAAAAAAACTTCCTTCCACCATCACGCCAGAGCCGGCACTGCGAGAGCAACAGTGCTCTCTCTACTTGGCAGTCCCGCCTTCCTCCCCACCCCCTCCTATGTATGCATGCGCACAACAGTCAAACACCACGTCACTGGCACTGTGAAGCGCATAGTTCCATACAAAATTTTTTGTATCTTTTTCATAAACTGGGAGATGGCTACTGACGTACTGATATTAATCATATATTGTACCACAAAAATAAAGAAAGAATTAAAGAAAAAAGGACGCATTATATTAAATGTTATCGATAATATCAATTGGAAATAGGGGGTGCTGCAGTTCCGCAGTGCCTATACACGAACCGCCACTGTTTATAAACTATGTGCGAACAATTTAAGTTTAAGCGTTTCTAAGTATTTCATTGTTTACACCTCAGATGCATGTATGATTACTAAATTTCATCCTCACACATTAAAATTACTTTACCCTAACGATGTTGCGGGAAAATCATAAAATAGGAATTTTCAGCCCTTACAACTTGTTAACTACGATTTCTAATAATTGTATCAGTATTTACAGGCTATAATTATACACTTGTTAAAATAGTGTACCAACATTTTTACGGTCGAATAACTTGAACCGGTAGTATGACACGGTGCTTAAAAAATAATGTACAAAAGAATTATACAGTAGTCCATGAGGCAGTAATATTGGAAGCGTTTGCTAACTTTTTAATAAATCATATAAGACTTCTTTTTTTATATTTAGCACCGCGTCTTGAAAAGGGAAGTACTGTACAGGGTTGTACCCATTGTCACATAAGCTGCATAAACATGAACATTGAATGTAAGAGAGACTAGGAAAGTGGAGGCCATGCTATGGACATTGAATGTAAGAGAGACTAGGAAAGTGGAGGCCATACTATGAACATTGAATGAGAGACTAGGAAAGTGGAGGCCATGCTATGGACATTGAATGAGAGACTAGGAAAGTGGAGGCCATGCTATGGACATTGAATGAGAGACTAGGAAAGTGGAGGCCATGCTATGGACATTGAATGAGAGACTAGGAAAGTGGAGGCCATGCTATGGACATTGAATGAGAGACTAGGAAAGTGGAGGCCATGACATGGACATTGAATGTAAGAGAGACTAGGAAAGTGGAGGCCATGACATGGACATTGAATTTAAGAGACCAGATTAAGGAATGAAGCTATCCGGGAAAGAGTTGAGGTACAGGGAGTACATGAGATAATGGAGGAAGCAAGACTGAGATGGTATGGGCATGTAATGAGAATGGAAAAAGAGAGGATGCCGAAGAAAATGGTAATGTCTTCCACTCTTTCCTCTTACTTGATTACTTTTTCTGCTCCTCCATTCTCTTTCTTGACCTCCCTTTCAGTCTTTATCCAACATACTTCATTTCTCTCATTCGTCAATTATCAAAGAAAGTATATTTCCACAGTACAGTCTTTATTTTATTTTTATCACCGCGTCTTACTACCTGTTCAGGTTATATGCATTCATAATTTTCACTCCGATGGAGTAAGGATGAGTAAGGAAGCATTTTAAAGGTAATCTACCCGCATTTGCCTGTAAGGAGAGTGGGAAACCATTTAGGAAGAACCATCCTCAATGGACTCAACTGGGATTAGAGCCCCGATATCCCCGTCATGAACGGACCAGTATAAGACGAGTGTGATGCCTTAGATTATTAAGCCACTGAAGCGGGTTACAGTATAATCAATTTTTTTTTTAAAGAAAGAACCTTACCTGACATTTATAAAATGTACAAGGTCTACTTTGACGTATTCACCCAACAGGTCAAATGATGCAGCTATCACATTTATTTTAGCACCGCGTCTTACTACCCGATTGGGTTATGCGCTTATGTATATTCCATTCACCG
This sequence comes from Timema californicum, assembly GCA_902141385.1. Lineage (NCBI taxonomy): Eukaryota > Metazoa > Arthropoda > Insecta > Phasmatodea > Timematidae > Timema > Timema californicum. The sequence goes on from CABFOW010000242.1 coordinate 241,132, forward strand.
TATGAATTGACTTCTGAAAGGCCTTTTTCCCTACCATAAATCTACTATATAGTAGGATATTTGTAGGAAAAAAGACCTTTCAGAGAAGAAATTCCTACCGTGAATGGAATATACTAATAACGCTAATGGTTTTAGAGACTATGAAGGCTTATTTTAAAAGAAATGTACCCGCATTTGCGTGGAGGGACAGTAGAAAACTATTTAGGAAAAACCACCCCCAGTTCACCCGACCTAGATTCTAACCTCGATCCTCCCGTCCCCGGTGGTCTATAAAAAAGTTATTAATGTTGCCCGCAACAAAAGTTTTTGTATTTTCTAAACAAATTTCTTCCTACCAAAACGTTACTGTATGCAAGGCAGAGCATAATGTATGTTTTGTCAAATGGGAACCAAGTGGCGGAGAACCTATTCCGTGTTCGTCGAGATCTGTGTACCCTGGCCACATTCCACTTCACGCCACTGTTGCCAACACTCATTGGAAAAAATATATTAGTACTGACCCTCTAAAGTTTGATTCACACTGGTAGGACTGTGCTCAGGCCGTGCTGGGACTGTGTCGTGTCGCTACCATTCACACTAGTAGGACTGTGCTGGTACTGTGTCGTGTCGTGTCGCTAGCATTCACACCGATGAGACTGTGCTGAGACTGTGCTGTTAGCGCTACTGTTTTGCTCATTGGCAATTGTAGACATAGATCAGAGGAAAATGTGATTGTTGCATGATGGATTTACCTTATTTCACTTGATAAAAAGAGGAGAAAACGAAGAAAATATTGGGTTTATAATTTGTTTAGAGCAAGAGAAGAAGGAGAATTCCACAATATATTTGGGCGATTCAGAGATGACCATCAAAAGTTTCACAAATATTTTAGAATGAGTGTCCCGAAGTTGTAAAACTTACAGAAACCCCTTGCATTCTGTTTGTCAGCTATCTCCTT
>CABFOW010000242.1:243984-258737 GCA_902141385.1 Timema californicum
CCCCCCCCCCCCTTCTACCTCCTACATAGTAGGTTGTCATCATTTTGGCAAAGTGCCTTTATTTAAGCAAAAAAAGACCCACTGATGTGACTGGATTGACCGTCTCTGTGGTATAATGGTCAGAACCTCTGGCTGCAGATCCAGATGTCCTAGGTTCGATCCCCAGTGCTTTCAGATTTTTCCGCAAAGCATTGGGTCTTAGAACGAGGTCAACTCAGTCCTGTGAGGACAAATGAGGAGCTACTTGAATAAAGAGAGGTACTAGTCGACCTTGGGATAAAGTGCATGCCTCAGGACCCGATGATCGTGGGTTCAAACCCAGGTGGGGTCGACGGGGGTTTGTTTTTTCCTTGGGCGATAAAAATCTGTAACAAAGGAGGGGAAGTAAAGCCGTCGCTCCCAAGTCGATTGTGGCAAATATAAAATAACCCTGAACTATACAGGTGTAAATACCTTACTCGGCAAAATGGGAAGGCTCTTTAGCTCTCGCTCATATACATTCTCGTTTGCTGATATAATCAGTCGGTTCAGGAAGTGCACGTTAAATACTTTAAATTAAATAAAATAATAAAGGAAGTAGTGGTTTCGTTTTAGAGAACTGAGATTAACGGTTGGAGGGTTTGTTGTACTGACCATATGACACCCTCTATCCGCAAAGATCAGCACTACCTTTTCTAACAGGTAGTGGTTTTCAACCGAGTATTTTCAAAGTACCTACTTGTTTGTGAAGTAAAAGAAAATAATATTTCGAATTGAACAGTAAGCAACTCCACCTGAAATTGTATTATTATTTTTTTCTAAAAGTTGTACTTGCAAGTTCTATTTGATAGGATAAAGAAACCTTTAAGAGCGGACTTTCTAACAAAATCAGTGTAGACCTACTTTTTTTACTTACTCTCTCAAATATTTTGGTTGATAATGCCTTTTATTTGTTCTTAAACTAGTTTTGATTTTAATGTTATGTATTATTATAACTTTTGTAGTGAAGTATTAATTTAATGTGATTAGCAACCAACACCCTAAATTTATTTATAACCAATAATGAAAGCTAAAAAAAAAAGTTAAAATTAAAATGTATTTATGTATGTACGAACAGAGTTTTTCTGGACATTAATATTTTTCCTTAAATTTGACATAAAACTAATATTCTTTTAGGTATTATTTGACTTGAAACAGGGTGTCTACCATCCTGGAAAACGGGGACTAGCCGGGAATTTGAAGTGGTCGGAAAAAAACGGGAATTTCATAAATAAAATAAATAAAAAAAATCCGGTAAAATGTTGCTTTAATCAAAATATGAAATATAACAATCACTAAATCAAACAATTACAATGTGATCCAAACGATATTTTTTTTGTAGCTGTATTAAATATGTAATAAATTTCTAATTCCTAGTAAACTGTGTTAATAAACGTAAAAAACATGTTTATTTAAGTTTTAAAACGGCACACATCAATTTATCGTTTCATTAGTTTCCGGTTTGAACCAACCCCTCTACATTAGATTTTAAATTTAGTTATTTTAGATAGGTGTGAGCGAGTCTTTTCACGGCGCATCTTGGCTTTGGGAAAATTTCTGACATCACAAAGGCCGTTTTTATATATACTTAGGTGACCTGGTGGTCTAGGGGTAAGGTGACGGACTTCTGTGCTGGGGGCCCGGGGTTCAATCCTCGGCCCCGGCACAGATTTATTTGATTGCCAGACCCTTCCTTCACCTCTAGCAAGACGTGTATTAATCACAACTTGGGAATGTGGGGAATGCCAGGCCTCCACCGTGGTTCGGATCCCACGTTAAACTGTAGGTCCTCCATTTCATCTCATAATCACCCTACCATTACACATTAGCGTAAGTGCGTATAACCCGAACGGGTAGTAAGACGCGGTGATAATAATAATATTCCACACTCCCTGATTTGTTTCGAACACCACACAAGGCCAACAATACTTCTTGATTTGCATACCGTTAACCATTTTGAATAAGTATAATATTCTGTTTTGAAATGACGTGAATATTCTTTCATTTTTGTTTTAGCAGAAATGTCTGGAGTTGGCCAACCTTTAATTATAGCTTGCTGCTTTTCAAGTGAGGGCTTCAAACTAAACTGTGAATAATCGGTTGAGAAAACAGCAATGAAAAAGGTGATCGGCATTGTTACATCCCACTGAACTATAATTCATTCACGACCTAAGTTTACCTGGATGACAGCTCGAAATGTTACTAGAAGTAATCCCTAATATATCACTACGCATAACAGCTAACATCTATCACTTTGAATGACTGTAATGTAAAACAGATGGTTATATATTAATGTGATAGTTAACCACATTAATTTAGGCCAATATTATTTATATATTTATTTGAGGACAGACACTAAGTTTATTTATCGTTTTATTCTACTTAAAAAAATTCACACCAGTTTCACAAAACCTTCTAATGAACATAGTTTCAAAATGGCGACTGACGAATTTAAACCATGTGGTTGAACATGACGGTAAACAAGTTTTTTACAATGATGCAGACACGCAGTTGATGAAAATATTTTATTCATTTAAATATTTCAAAATTAGATAAAATAATCATAAAATCATTTATTGAATGTAAAAAAAATTACTACAATTTTCTCTTTTCCAAATAAATACGATGTCTGTATTAAAAGGTATTGATGTGTGCACTATATTACACAAAATCAATAACGTTCCAAAACGAAGAATCAGTACTTTTAATTATGTTTAGAATATTGTTTCGAGTTGGATAAAAAGAAATTATTTAAAAAAATTAAATAGTATGAGAAAACTTAAGTTTACTATTTTAAATGTAATATACAACAGGCAATTAAAGATCTTTACATTTATAACAAAACAGTGATCTTTTACAAGTGTTCGCAACCCAAAACCTAAACATATGATTTTCGAACTGTGTTCCAGATAAAAACCTATCGTGAACGGACTTGAGCTTCACTAACCCTGCTACTTGTCTCAGGTCCCTTCCCCAAGCTTTGTTGTTACGAAACAGTTTCCAAATCAGAGTCCCCTTCAATATTTCTTTCTTCCAAACACTGTCAAACTAAATTGACCATCGAACACTTTAAACACTCATCAATGGGAACAATTAAATAAGCTTAGCAACCACAACACTACCACTTATAAGAAGCAAACAAAAATTACATTGACTTTTGACAGAACGCCAAACAATTGCATATATCTTGTTATACAGATGGACTAGGCTGGCTTCAACTGGTCCTCTAACCGGTAAGAGCCGATAAAACTCGAGCGCTTCCGATGATAGATAGGAGAAGGGAAGGGGGCCACGCAAATATTATTGAATATTGTGATAGCGCTTTTGATGCGAGTGTATTGTCATTGTAAGGGGGGGAGGGGGTAGCGCACAAATAACGAGCATATTGTTGAGTATTGTTGACGCAAATTGAGACTCAGATATGTTATCTTATGCTTTTATTTCCCGTCGAAATTTAACTCAAAATAGATCAACTAAAAATGTTTGGGGACTAGCCTAGTCCTACTAGTCCATTGACGGCACGCCACTCGGGGGTAAGGGTGTGACATTCTTTTGAGTCGGGAATTTCTTTGGACAAGTTGAGTAGACAACATATGATGTAACTCAGGGTGACCTTGAACTATCAATGAAAAGGGAGGTTTAATAAATAGTTTTGTGTTTCCAATATATTTTTCCTTTATCTATCCTATTTCTCACTTTTTTTTATCATATACATGACATGTTTAATATATTTTATTGTCCTGATAATGTTATCCGTCAAGGTAAGGTCTTCCCTTGACGTATTACACTATGACCCTATCTTACAAGCTACACCATAGTGGAACCACGTGAGGTAAACTTGCTACCTATCAGGGGAAACGGAATGTAGCCTACTTTTAAATAAATCCGAAATATTTGATTAATCTGCTTAGCGAGTAAACCTCATATCATTGCTGAGGGATCTGCAGGGTTTATGGCGAAAAGCTTTATCTTCACTCTCACTTAACGGTTGCCAAATCTCCTAGCTCTCGTTTATGTCTAAAGGTGGTGTGCTGGGCTAAGAAGGAGCTACTGGCAACCTCGACTAACCAGCGTTGCGAAATTTTTCTTATATTTGACGGGAGATTTACCAAATGAAAACGAAAGAATGACAACGCTGTTTCTCAATAGTAACCATGCAGTTGCCTCAAAGATGATATCAATTTTAGTAAGCCTGCTTCTTCCCAACCCAATATCATCGCTGAGGGAACTGCAGGTCTTAAGGAGAAAAGCTTTATATTCGCCCGCTCTCAGTTAACTGTTGCCAAATCACCTCGCTTTCGGTTGTCTGAAAGTGGTGTTCTGGGGGTAGGAAGAAACTTCTGGCAACATCGATGAATCAGCGTTGCGAAATGTCTTTATACTTATGATAAGAAAGAACAAACGAAAACAAGAGAATGGCAACAGGGTTTCCCAATAGAGCCGTGCAGTTCCCATAGTGATGACATCCACCATTATTATTATTATTACTAACACCGCTTCTTACTACCCGTTCGGATTATACGCACTTACGCTAATGTGTAATGGTAGGGTGATTGTGAGACGAAATGGAGGACCTACAGATTTAACGTGGAATCCGAACCACGGTAGAGGCCTGGCATTCCACACATTCACAAGTTATGTTTAATACATGTCTTGTCAAGAGGTGAAGGAAGGGTTTGGCAATCAGATAAATCTGTGCCGGGAGATATTCAGTGTTGCCGCATCATCATCATAATCATCATCAATCTAGCCAATGGTTTGCTGCAGCTCTTCACTTTTGTTTCTCCCGGGCCAAATTTGTTACATCTTTGTACCTTCTTCTGCCAACATCGTTCGTTATCTGGTTCATTTACTCCAATATTGTTCCCCCTCTTGAATTTCTCCCTTCCATATCGCCTTCTATAATTATCTTCGTCAAACTATCATGTCTTATTCAAATAAAATAATAACTCTTAAAGTGATTTTTAAAAAGGGCCATTATTTTAAAAGCAGGCTTATAACTGTATTGGAAACTTTAGTTTGGCCTTTGATGATGATTTGACATATCTTATAGTATCCATTTCTTAATTTCCTTTAATATGACTAAATGAGTTGGGCTAGGTGAAAATAGATACTATATTTTCCTACGGCCGGGAGGTTAAAATTAGCGACCAGATAAAATTTATCAATCACTTTAACATTTCACACGTATTAAGAACTGAATTTATCCGCCAGATAGTTTATCTGTAGTATAAATATATTTTTATGCAGCAAACGCAAAGTTGGTACTGTTTTTACTTGTGCGCTCATGCGTCTAAACCCTGTTGTTACCGCTACAACCTGGCCAGTGGCTTCAACGCTCAACATTTGTTGAATAATGGCGGCTAAACGAGTGCGAGGAAACAGATGGCGTCACGCGGGTGCAGAAGCCAGGTTGGCTTGCAAGTTCTAATTTCGGTGTCTGCCAAAATGTGGGCAATAGTTGGGTACAATGTTTACTAAATTTAATTTATTTTATTCACATTAAATGTTCTAAATATATAGTTATGGCCAGTGCCTACTAAGCACGTGAACTAAGATTTTAAACTAAAAACAGATTCTGATAGGCTAAACCTCATGAAAAACAACGCATCAGTATGGCAAAGCCAATTTCAACTTTCAGATAAAAGTTATCATGTACTTAAACCTCCCGATAAATAAATTCTATCTGGCAGATAAAACCTATCTGGCAGTCATAAGACGCCCTTTTAACTTATCAACCAAATATAAATATTTATCGTCCAGATTAATATTTATCCAGGAGTCATAAGACCGGCCTAATTAGTGGTGCGTAGTTAAGATCATGTAAACATCTTTTAGCTTGTATTTGAAACCCATTGTAATTTTTCTTCATCTTATTTTAAAATCTAATGTTTGAGTTAAATAGAATAAATTAGGTTGAAGAACAACTTTATGAAAATATCTTCAAATTATAAAATAAGCTCTAATAGAGGTATAAAATTGACTACAAGTCTTAAACAAAACCTTACTTTTTTTTTAGCCCCGCGTCTTACTAGCCGTTCGGGATGTACGCTTATGTACTAATTACTCTAATGGTATCAGGGATTAGGAAGGTTATATTTATAGAAAGTGTACCCGCATTTGCATGGAGGTAGAGTGGAAGACCTTTCACCCTCAATAAACCTGAGTGAGATTTGAACCTCGATCTCTCCTTTATCGGAAGTCTAGTCTACTGTGAACGTATCGTGTTAGACCACACGGCCACCAAAGCAGGTTTTATTGAAATTATTTTGGTAATCAATTCCGAACATTAGATTTGTATTACGGTACATTAACATACGTTTTAAAATTATTTTTAAACTGTTTGAACAATTGAGAAAATATAAATATTAAAGTAATCTCTATTTTGAATGATTCCGAAGATAAAATACAATACTCTCTCATTAATACTATATCGATAGAAAACTCTACATTTTGTTCCAACTATAGCGTCAGGAATACATTTTAAACATGTGAAATCTCCCTTCACGCAATAGTCAATGAATGAATGCCTCACCTGCCGTTATGACGCGCGGAAAGAACCTCATTTTTATGCAACGATAGGCACCAAGTCATGAATTTTCTGACGTAACGTAACTTGAGTGTTACCTGGATGATGCTTTACGAGTTCATACAGAGGTGATTTCGTGACCACAGACATTTTGTAATGCATTCAAGTTTGGTTGAGAGGCACCAGACCACATGATTTATAAGGGTATAGGTAGGAACTTATTTCCTGTTTGTTTTTATTGAAACATAACGTGGGATTTCTAAACACAAGTTTTTGTAAGCACCGTGTCTTACTACCCGTTCGGATTACAAGACTATGCACTAATAATTAATTTAATAGGGAATGAGTAAGGATGAATTTAGAGGAAGGGTACCCAAATGTGCGTGGAGGTGGATTGGAAAACCATTTGGGTACCCTTCCTCTAAATTCATCCTTACTCATTCCCTATTAAATTAATTATTAGTGCATAGTCTTGTAATCCGAACGGGTAGTAAGACACGGTGCTTACAAAAACTTGTGTTTAGAAATCCCACGNACTGCCCGTTCGACTTATACGCTTAAGTATTAACTATATTAATGGTTTTAGGAATTGGGAAGATTGAATTAAGATGAAGTGAACCCGAATTTGCGTGGAGGTAAAGTGGAAAACCATTTAGGAAAAGCCACCTCCAATTCACCCGACCGAGATTCGAACCTCGATCTCCTCGTCCTCGGCAATCTAGCTCAACACGAAACAAACCCGTTAGCTAACTACGCCACCGAGGAGGGGCTCAGCGGCTATCTAAGCGGGTCAGAGGTTTTATTATATCGGCACAAGTGACGGAGGAATGGAGGTTCGCAGGGGGTCTCTGACACCATCACCCCCTTGGAATAAATTTGTCCCTTCTAGATTTATTTCACTCACCTTTGATATTCTCTAATATAAAGATGAAAGATGGCCTTTATAGAAGAATTTAATTTAAAAAAATTTTATCACTCTTAAAATAGCTTCTAGAAACATCGTAATCTAAACTATTTGCAGGAGATAGAGCCAAGCCCCTCAAAATAATATATTTTTGCTAGTACACAAATTACAGACTAACTTAACCCTAAAAAACTACGCCTAATATTTCCTTCCAGGCGACATAAAAAAGGCCATAATAGGCTACAGATAGAAAAAAATCTTCTTTGGCATCACCGCACCGATGATCACGTGGTCTGAGGTGTAAATCTCGCAATAGGCTGAATCGTCGTTGACCCGGAGATCTGGGTTCGAGTCCCGATCGTGCGTGCTGAGGATGGATGGTCTTCCACTCTCTCTCTCTCTCTCCACGCAAATACGGGTATACTTTCTCTAAATTCAACCTCCTTTGTCCTTATCACACTAACATAATTAATATGCGTACTATCCGAACGGATAGTCAAATGCAGTTCCAACAAAAAAAATTAAAGAACATAAAAAATAATTAGCGAACATTTTCAAAATTTAACTGAATTCATCTTCCAGCTGTAAAAAGTGAAAGCTGCAGGAAGTTGCCCATTAAATATAAATTAATTGACATAGGCGTATCTGGGATGGGGGGGGGGAGGAGGACTGTGCAATCCTTCCCCTCAAAATATGTTTTAGTAAAAATTTAAAACAAATTAAGTACAACTACTCTATCTAGAGTTAAATTTGAATAGGAAGAGCCTTATCTGACAGTTAAAAAAGTTACTAGTTACACCTGTTTATACATCATATAATGTTATCTGTAGATGCCACTTTTGATATATAGTACTAAAACAAACATTAATAAGTAAAATTTCATCGAAGTTACTACTATAGTCTAACTCCCATAGAAAGGGGGGGGGGCGGGGGTCTGGATTGAGACACTGGTTTGATTCGGGCTGCCGTAACTTCTTTAAACATGGTGGCTACAAACAGGGTAAACCTGGAAAAGTCAGGGAATTTTTGTATGACAGAGAAAACAGTGAAAAGTCAGGGAATTTAACTAAAAATAAGGAAAAGTTATGGAATTAAAAAAAAAAGTTGTTTAAAATATCCCATTAATTTCGCAACTAAACACTAAAACAAAAGTTAATAATATCTAAATAAAATAACATTTCAATTTTTAAATAACTAATAAAACTGTTTGTGTTTAGTAGATAACAAACTTTTTTTTAATATGTGATAAATAATAAATAAAACAAGTCATCCATCATTAAAACTGGAAAAAAGTAGTCGGTGAAAATTTGAAAAATGTTGCCTGAAAAAATCAGGGAATTTTGTAAAATATGTTTTGTAGCCACCCTGTTAAACTAAAATAAAGATATATAGGCCTATTTAATTTTATTATTATTATTAGCACCGCGTCTTACTATCCGTTCGGATTATACGAACTTACGTTAATGTGTAATGGTAGGGTGATTGTGAGATGAAATGGAGGACCTACAGTTTAACGTGGGATCCGAATCACGGTGGAGGCCTGAACATTCCCCACATTCACAAGATGTCTTGTCAGAGGTGAAGGAAGGGTTTGGTAATATTTAATTTTAAATAATTAGTTTTTTTAGCACCGCGTCTTAATACCCGTTCGGGCTATACGCTTATGTGCTAATTACGCTAATTATTTTAGGGATTAGGGATGCTATATTTATATGAATTGTACCCGCATTTGCGTGGAAAACCATTTTGGATAAACGCTCTCAGTACACCAGACCGAGATTCGAACCTTGATTTTCCAGTCATCGGCAGCCTAGTCTACTGCGAGAATAGCGCCTTTATCCTATACGGCCACCGAAACATGTCTATTTAAATTATCGGTTTTAGTTATTTATAATCAAACGTTCCTTTGGGTTAGGCTGAGGGTGCCCAAATACGTAATTTTTGAAGATATGCGGTGGCATTAAGTGGATAACGTGCCTTTTTTTTTATCACTTCGTCTCACCATCTGTTCAGGTTATACGCATATATGATAATTACCTACTATAATAACGGGGTAGAGATGAAGAAGTAAGAATTTTAGATATTTAAATTTGCATGGAAGGAGAGTGGAAAACCAACTAGGCAAAACCATCCTCAGAACACCCTAATGAAACTCTAACCCTGATCTCCCCTTCATCTTCAGACCAGTCCAACACGGGATTGACGCCTTAAATCGTTCGGTCACTGAAGAGGGTTGTCCCAGTTGTTTACTGGCTAGTGACTGTTGTTAGCTTTGAAATATACACAAAGAGGATCATTTTTTAAAAAAAGCTTTTGAAAATAAACGCCCAGCTATTATCAAAAAACTTATGCCATTCATTAGAAAGTAGAAACTAATTTTTTTAAGTGGACTGAATAGTTACGTAATAATTGATAATATAGCTGAAATGGCCTCCGGATTATATTTGATAGTAACACAAATATAAATACTTCAACTTAACACTAATCTTTCACAGAATCATAGCTTCAATGATAGGGCCTATTAATTAATCCCTCTGTCAGCGAGAAAGTATCAATAGCTATCAGGCTATATACTGCTTAAAATACGATTATGTGTGTCGTTTTGTAAAACTACTTCGGAAATCTGGCAAAGTTTTTACTCCCCTCTCGCCCTTCACCTTTGTTCCGTCAATAGGGCAAAGAAAACTACGAAACTTCTTATTTCAAGGTAATGCTAGTTCTCAAATATTTTAAAATTTTCTCTTGCGAGCCTTTACAAATAATTACCCTATTTGTTAGAGTAATTACAAATTATAAAATAGCAAGTTTGATCTTTTATTATTATTATTATTAGTAGTAGTAGTAGTAGTAGTAGTACCGCGTCTTACTACCCGTTCGGGTTATTCGCACTTACGCTAATGTGTAATGGGTAGGGTAATTGCGAGTTGAAATGGAGGACCTACAGTTAAACGTGGGATCCGAACCACGGTGGAGGCCTGGCATTCCCCACATTCACAAGATGTCTTGTACAGAGGTGAAGGAAGGGTTTGGTAATCAGATAAATCTAAGTTTTATCTATTTTAACTTGTGAACTGTAATGATTTGAAACAATTTAATCAATATTTATAGCCTATTATTAAACACTTCTTAAAATAGTGCAATAGGATTTTTAAAGTCGAATGGGTCGTTTAGAACCTGCCAGTCCACGCCATGCTCCAAGAATACCCATCCACGGGAAAAAAGGGCTACTCTCAACTTAATTGAGCAGACATAGCACATACCTCGTTTCATTCCCGTCACGTGGGCACATTAAAAAACTAGAGCACAAGCAGTCACGACAGGCATTTTTATAGTTGAGATATGTCATTATTTGTGTTTCAAAAGTTGACTGGCTCAACTTTTTTTTTTGTACTTCCTCGAAGATAGCAGGAAATTTCATCTTTTAATTTTCTTTTCTATAACCAACCAGTGCCTTGATTAGACTTTTAAATTATTATTATTATTTTAATCTGAAGTGATTATAGTCGTGTGTGTGCCCTGGTGATATTTTCAACAGTGAATTAATATCGGTTACATGATTACACCCCCAGCTTCGGTGGTCGGATGGTCTAAAGGCAGGTGTTCTTAACCAGGGCAGTGTTGCCAAGCAGCTTGAAAACACAGAAAAATAGTGACATCCCTTTAAGGATATAATTGGGTATGGGAACCAAATATTGGAGGTGTGAGATAATCTCTGAACTTTATTCTAATCTAAAAACAACTTTTTAAAGAAAAAACTATTACAGTTATTGATATTGATTGTACATTTGTGATTTGCCATTTTCATATAAATAAATAAGATAACATATTTTTATTTTATTTCTTTAATCTTTTTTTATTTGAGTTATTTAACGTGTACTTTTTGAAACTGATGATTATATATTCACACGACTTATAAACTAACTTAAATCTAGAATAGACACAACATCCAGCCCCCGATCGTTAATTCAACATTATGAAAGGGAAATCACATTTCCCCAATGGTAAATTTTTGGCCATGCGGAGAATCGAGCCCGGGACCCTAAGCTCAGTAGATACACACTGGCTACTCTTCCCCCCACGCAAATGTGGGTACATTTTATCTAGATTCGACCTTATCATCCCTAGCTCACTGGCGTAATTAGTACATATACATACAACCTGAACCGGCAGTAAAGCGTTATGCTAAAATAAATTAATTATATAGCCTACAAGTTACATGCAAGGATATTTTACTTTTTGGAACATGGAAAAGTAAAGGATTGTTTTCACAGTGAGATATTTTGTCTCCCTATTTTCACCCTCTGCCACTTTCCATCATACTTATATATGATATCTATTTTTCAAATTAATGACAAAATGAAGCTTTGGTGTCAGGTTTTTACACACACACACACATGTTATTTAGCGGCTTGGGTGGTCTAGGGGTAAGGTGTCAAGACCTGTGTGCCGAGGGTCCGGGGTTCAATACTCGGTCCCGGCACAGATTTATTTGATTGCCAAAACCCTTCCTTCACCTCTGACAAGAAGTGTATTAATTAAGACTTGTGAATGTGTGGAATTCCAGGTCTCCACCGTGGTTCGGATCCCACGTTAAACTGTAGGTCCTCCATTTATTAGCGTAAATGCGTATAACCCAAACGGGTAGTAAGACGCGGTGCTAATAATAATAATTTGCGGCTTAATCTCTCGGCTAGGTAAGGGAATAGTTTAGACAAGGTTGCCACGCACCCGTAAAACTCCGGAAAGGTTTGGTTCCTGGGAGGGGACTCCAGAAAAAGAGGTTTCTCCATATTTTAGTAAAAATATTGGACTGTTTGTTAATTTGGAGCATTTAACTGAAAGCTTAAAACGGTACGTCTTTCAATGGACGAAAAAACGAACTTAAGCACGCTGATTCAAACATGTCTTACTACCCCTTAAACAAGGGTTGTGAAGGTACGGAAGATGTATTTCTCCATCGATCTTAAATCGTCCTGTTTTAAATAAAAGCCAAGGTGTGTGTAAAATCTCGTATGAACAAAGTCTTTAATGAATGGGTGTTGAAGGAATGTGGTTTGAAAGTAAATCCAATAGGTCAATGTGAAAGCGTCTTACTTTGGTTTATGCATGTTGGGAGGATGAGTGTGGATCGAGGGACAAAGCAAATATATGAAGGTAGAGTGTGTGGATCAAAAAGAAGGGGGGTGGGGGTGGGGGCGTGTAAGACGTGGCTAAGTGTAGTAAACGAGTGTGTGAAAAAGAGAAACATTAAGGCCCAATTTTACAATGTCATGTTATTCTATTCGTTAGGGCTTAACATGAGGTTAAGCGATAACGACCACTTCTTTTGATTTTACAATGTTTGGTTAGCACTAATATTCCCGTAAATGTGCTCGTAAAGTTAACGCGAGGTCTACCTTCCGGTTAGCAAACATAACGTCCACATTAACAACGTTAAACACTCCGCCATATTGTTTTCAAGGCGATTGTTGTTATTATTAAAGTGAGGTTACTTTTATATATATTATGAAATGGCTGATTTATTGTATGATTATGACGACTTTGATTAATTAATTCAATCAGCAACATTTCCTCTTCTTAGCTAAAATTTACACTTCGTTCGCGTTTATGATTTTCAACAGACATTTTAGCAGGAAAATAAATACGATAAAATATAGCAGATAACCTCAACAAACTTGATGAATTGAACTCGTTTTGATTTATTTTATCATAACAGTTCCATAGACGTTGTAATGACTTTGTTATATTCTTTATGGTCAAGTTAGGCCAATCAAAAGCCTTGACACAAATCTAGCACTCCGAGAAAGTTAACGCTAAGAACTAATGGAAGGCACCTATCCGTAATTTAACGCGCACATAAAAATAGTATTGTAAAACGCAACGCTAAGTTTAACCAACGGTTAGGCTTTACAAATGGTTAAGTTACGAGGACTTTAACGTGACATTGTAAGATTGGGCCTTANATAACGACCACTACTTTTGATTTTACAATGTTTGGTTAGCACTAATGTTCACGTAAATGTGCTCGTAAAGTTAACGCGAGGTCTACCTTCCGGTTAGCAAACATAACGTCCACATTAACAACGTTAAACACTCCGCCATATTGTTTTCAAGGCGATTGTTGTTATTATTAAAGTGAGGTTACTTTTATTTATATTATGAAATGGCCGATTTATTGTCTGATTATGACGACTTTGATTGATTAATTAATTCAATCAACAACATTTCCTCTTCTTTGCTAAAATTTACACTTCGTTCGCGTTTATGATTATCAACAGACATTTTATCAGGAAAATAAATACGATAAAATATAGCAGATAACCTCAACAAACTTGATGAATTGAACTCGTTTTGATTGATTTTTTCATAACAGTTCCATAGACGTTGTAATGACTTGGTTATATTCTCTATGGTCAAGTTAGACCAATCAAAAGCTTTGACACAAATCTAGCGCTCCAAGAAAGTTAACGTTAAGAACTAATGGAAGGCACCTATCCGTAATTTAACGCGCACATAAAAATAGTATTGTAAAACGCAACGCTAAGGTTAACCAACGGTTAGACTTTACAAACGGTTAAGTTACGAGGACTTTAACGTGACATTGTAAGATTGGGCCTAAGAGTTATAAGAATAAAAGAGCATGTATGACTCGGTGTATGTATATTTTGTTGAAGCGAAGGGAGTATGCAAGGATAGGGAAGTGTGGAGAAAGTTAGTGAGGATGCTTTAAATACGGAGTTGTTTTTTGAGGTATATGCACAGTTTATTGGCTACCCCGTAAGGAAACGGCGTTATTGGGTAAACATACATGTTAAATATAAGCAGCAGGACTTCACATTAGTTAGTTTGTTGCAAAATGAATTTTATTACTCTTTTCTTAAATATAACCTGCATACAAAAATGTAGGATTCCTTCTGGAAAACACAGGAAATTTGTTAGTAAGAAAACCCTCTGATAGAAAATGCGCCTGCATTAGCGTGTAAATGATAAAGATAAATCCCACATTGATAAACCATTGCCCATATTGACCCGACCGATATTTGAACCTCGACCTCCCCGGTGGCACCAGCAATCCAATCCAATTACGTGAGCCTGTCACCTTTGACCGTGTGGCAACTAGAGGTGAAAATTTTCCGCAGTGGCGGTTTGTGGTTAAATTGTAGAGGTGACACTTTGTGTCTATAATACTTCAAAATAAAGTGTGTTAAGAGACGAGTGGGATAAAAGAAGGGGGGGGGGCGAGAATGGGGGAGGGGTGGATAAGAAACACGGTGGATGAGGGAGGAAGGGGAGGGGGGGGGG
>CABFOW010000242.1:263164-320822 GCA_902141385.1 Timema californicum
CCCCCCCCCCCCTACCTCATTTTTAGACTAATCTTTTTTTATTAATAAGTTTTAAAATTTAAATACACATATTTTTTAAATTTGTATCAATATTGTTTACTAGGAATTATAAAATATATTGCATAGCTACAAACAAACAAAACCCACAGTTTGAATAACATTATTATTTACTGATTTAATGATTATTATATTTCATATTTTGAGTAAGACATAATTTTCCCAGATTTTTGTTATAATTTGCAAAATTCCCGACGTGTTCCCGTTTTATCCCGATCACTTCTAATTCCCGTTTTCCCTGATTTTCCCGAATGGTATACACCCTCTCACAAAGATATATCTCTGGGTACGCCACTGGTTTTAGCCCTAATGACCTTGAGATATATTCTCAGCATTACAGAACACGCATATTATAGGCGTGTCATCTTATCTAAGGACGTCTGCGAGGGCAAACAAAAAATATTATTTCAACTTCAAGTAATAAAATCCCACTTCGGTGGTCGCATAATCTAGATTGAAGCGTGACTCTCGCAATATACTAATAATAATAATAATATTTAGCACCGCGTCTTACTACCCGTTCGGGTTATACGCTTTAAGTACTAATTACTCTAATGGATATGGAATTGGGAAGGTTTAAATAGAGGAAGTGAACCCGCATTTGCGTAGAGGGAGAGTGGAAAACCATTTAGGAAAAACCACCCCCAGTTCACCCGACCGAGATTCGAACCTCGATCTCCCCGTCCTCAGTAGTCGAGCTTAACACGACAAGCGCGTTAGCCAACTACGACACCGAGGCGGGTCGCAATATACTAGACTGCCGATGACAGGGAGATCGGTGTTCGATACCAGACGGTTGCACCGAGAGCGATATTTTCCTAAATAGTTTTCCACTTTCACTGATGCAATTCTTCTAAATTCAACCATCCTCATCCATAACACATTAGCGTAATTAGTACATAGACGTATAAACCGAACGGGTAGTAAGACGTGGTGCTAAAAAAAACAGTAGTAAGGAAACAACTGAATGCGAGCCTTTGGCGACCCGCTATGTTCGTAAATCACACTTGGATTTTTTTTTTATCATCAATAAGTTAATTAAAATAATTTTAAGGTTGACCATGTATGTGGTTCCTATATACACACCTCTCCTGCCCCCTTTTTATAACCCACACGTCTCTAAACATACTATATTTTGAAGTATAATAGGCTGTGGGTGCCACCTCTACAATTTAACCGCAAGCCGCCACTTCGAAATTTTTTTATCTTTACCCCCAACACACCAAGTCATGGACCCGAGATATCAGTGCAATGAGTAGCACCCGAAACTCGACCGTGTCAAGGTTTATCAGAGAATCATATGTGACACCCAACAGGCGAATTGAGGTTCACGCAATTTTACACTTGATAATACATAAATATTAATCAGGCTGACAATTTATGGGCATGCGTGCTCGCGTTGTGCTAGGTTGGAACAAATGCGTCCTTGAAGGTCGGCCTATACAGGGTGCCATACACGACTTTCTTCTTCTTTTTTTTTAACACCGCGTCTATGTATTAATTACACTTATGAGTTAGGGATGAGGAAAGTTAAATTTAGAAAAATATACCTGCATTGGAGTGCAGGAAGAGTGGAAAACCCACTAGGAAAAAACACCTTACTGGGACCGGGATTCGAACCCTGATCTCCCTGTCAACGGCTGTCTAGTCAATTGTGAGAGCAATGCCTTCGACCATGTGGTCATTGAAGCGGGCCCCACGTGATTATTTAGATAGTATATTCAGTAGACTAAACTGCCGATGATGGGGAGATCAAGGTTCGAATCTCAGTCGGGTGTACTGAGGATTTTCTTCCATAATCGTTTACCACTTTACCTCCACGCAAATGCGGTACATTTCCTCTAAATATAACCTTTATAATCCATAAAACCACTAGAGTAGTTAGTAAACAAGTGGACTAACCGAAAGGGTAGTAAAACGCGGTGTTAAAAAAATATTTTTTATAGAAAAAATAAAATTAAGATTATATAAAATGTTAACTTATCCTTCTTTTAACAAAAATTTTACCCACCTCGGTGGCGTAGTTAACTAACGTAAAGCTAAAGCTAAAGTAGTTGAGCTCGACTGCCAAGATGCGGGGAGATCTCGGTCGGGTGAACTGGGGGTTGTTTTTCCTAAATGGTTTTCCACTATCTCTCCACGCAAATTCTTCCTCTAAATTCAACCTTATCCATTCCTAATCTATTAGCGTAATTAGTAATTAAGCGTATAATCCGAAAGGGTAGTAAGACGCGGTGCTAAATAAAATAAATAAAACAAAACATTTTAAACTTAATATTTGTATCGCGTGTGTGACGTTCATGACACTTACGTATCGGTAAACGTGAGCGCTCCGGTGTTTCATTTTCATGATCGAAAACACACGTGTGTTTACAAATACTGTACATATTTGATGCGCAAATCTAATCATTTTGGGGACTCTATCTTTGGTGAGTAATGAATTAAATTTGGTACATTAGCATCAAATATTGTTAGCCTACAACGTTTATAAAATGACGGATTGGGCCACATTTAAAAAAATATATAAATGTGTTTATTTATGCTGGCGAAGTTAAGTTATTTCACTTTGTCTTACACTTAACCAGGTTACAAAAATTATAAATAAGAAATATTTTTAATTTAAAAGAAATAGCTAAATAAAATATATCTTAAAAATTAAACGATTAGGAAATACATTTTAAACCCAACCACATTCACAAACATTATTACATGATAAATTACAAATTTTAGCTCATTCATACCTATTACAAAATTTATATCGATGTGTTTAATTACAAACAATTAATTTTAGACAAATACATACACATTTAATCCAGTTTAGCTACTCAAAACCAAAAGCTTGAAGTTAAGTTATTATTTTAATTGGTGCATATAGTTTTTTTTTTTTTTAATAGCTCATTTGTTGGTTCCTTAAAAGGTCCGTGGCTCTCACAGAATCATGAATCGGGCCACATGGAACCCGAGGGGTTCGCAAATTTGACATGCCTGAGTTGGACCATTCGACCACCGAAGTGGGTAACCCTGATATTAAAACGTATCAATAAAAATAAACGCAGCTGGTATAATTTGTTTTAGAACCGACTGTAGTACTACATTAACACTTCTTCAAACGCCCCCAATGAGTCTAATCGTCTCCCAAGCCCAGCGAGATAATCTGTGAAATCCTTAAGGCACTCCATTGTGAAGAGCAACTTAGCTGCGTTGTTTCGTAGACTCTAGCTATACCGTTATGTTGGTAGTAAGCCCCTTTGTTGGAAGGCATTATTTTGTACCAGAATAATGATGTACAGTGTGTCATGCTTTGCAGTCTTAGGTAATTTAGAGCATAGAAGGATGATGCAAGTTTAATGACTCATACTGTCGATTGTTCTGAGTAAACAATTACGTACCAAGTCATTTGTTAAAAAACATAGATTGTTTTGCCAATTAGCATAATATAAAGTATTGGCAAAACTAGTCGCTTAGGAGAAATACCCCTCTTTTTGTTGTTGTATATAACGGCGAGTTTTAGACCTATTAAGGAGAGGGGGTTGGGGTAAGGATGCCGGTTGTTAAGGGGCTTTACACACTCAGATACCAAGTTACAGCACAACGTGTGGGAAGAATATCCCACAGTTTGAGTCCCTGTTCAGTACAGAGAAGAACGCTCCAATCCATCTTGAAAGTCTTGAGTTAGACAACAACTACGCTACGCCGGGCGGTCGTGTGTTCGAGACCAGTTAAGAGTTATTACAAACCCACCTCGGTGGCGTAGTTGGCTAACGCGTTAGTCGTGTTGAGCTGCTTGACTGCTGAGGACGGGGAGATCGAGGTTCGAATCTCGGTCGGGTGAAGTGGGGGTGGTTTTTCCTAAATTGTTTTCCACTCTCCCTCCGCGCAAATGCGGGTTCACTTCCTCTAATTCAACCTTCCCAATTCCTAATCCATCAGAGTAATTAGTACTTAAGGCGTATAACCCGAACGGGTAGTAAGACGCGGTGCTAAATAATATTATTAATTATTACAAGGTGTCTACTGGGTCACCAAAGTCACACACAAAAAATGTTATGTATTAAACACTCGTACAGTAATTCATATATTTAAATAAACAAGATCAAAACGAATCCGACAATTATTTGCTGTGGCCTACCCACCCCACCAAGCCTATGGGTGGGGGGGATGAGAGTAGCGACAAGTAGTATTTTGGTAGGATTAAATACCTTCCACAACGAACTTTCTACTGCCGTTCTTCTGGGAGGATTTTTTTTTATTTTACCCTGCCAAAAATACCACGATATTACACAGTGTTGCCAACAATCGTATAAGTATTGTAGCCAGTAGTACCAGGAAGTCGATAGATTGTCGTTAAACGAAAAATTTAAAGTCTTCATATTTGTCGCCAAACCAAAAACGCGTACATTAATCTGAACTGAATGTAAGATACATCAGTGTACCGAGGCGATCCACGGATCCGCAACGATGTCACTGTGACTTGTGAATGACATATAGATACAGTAGCCCCATGGTTTCTTTGGTGCTGACTGACAGCTAAAAGCTTTGAAAAGTTATCAGACCAAATTATGTATCCCTACGCCGAACCATATGATCTAGCAAAAACATGTCTTTAGCAGCTGTCACTTCTGAGGGTCAAAATTTAGGTACATACCTAAATTTTGACTGTCAGAAGTCAGCTGTGTGCTGTCAGTCAGCACTAAAGAAGCCACGGGGTTACTGTAGATAGTTTAGAGCTCTTCTGTAGACCGAAGCAATGCATTGTAGTACGGTAGTTGGAAAATCAAAATTCTACAGTATTAACATTTAAAATAATGAAGATACCTTAACTTGACAGAAAATTAAGGTAAGTCACCAGATTAGTCACTAGGCGCTTAAAATTAAAATAGTTGTTACAAACCCGTAAAAGTTTCGACAAAGTCTCTAAATTGACAACATTGATTTATTACAGTAGGATTCTGGTAGTTACGAAATAAGGCCTCACATACAGAGCGTGCTTCATACTAAAGTCAGGCGCACATTGCTGCGTATCACATCGTCGGCTCGAAAAATATTCCTTGAGTTAGGTTGTTCATCCTTTCACGCCATTTTAAAACACAATAATGAAGAGATGAGCCGATCCGATGCGATATTGGTAAGTGTTGCGCCGATAGTTGGGCACTCAAGGGAGAGTCAAGTTGGCCATTAGCAATACCCCTACTCCCCTTAACACCCCCCCCCCTACCCACAAGACAGCAAATATTATTTGTTAACACTTCGGTGACCCGGCGGTCTAGGGGTAAGGTGTCGGACCTCTGTGCTGGGGTCCGGGGTTCAATCCTCGGTACCGGTAGAGATTTATATGATTGCCAAACCCTTCCTTCAACTATGACAGGACGTGTATTAATCACAACTTGTGAATGTGGGGAATGCCATGCCTCCGCCTTGGTTCGGATCCCACGTTAAACTGTAGGTCCTCCATTTCATCTCACAATCACCCTACCATTACACATTAGCGTAAGTGCGTATAACCCGAACGGGTTGTAACACGCACTGATAATAATAATATAAACACTTCACTAACGATCATGGAAATGAAGTAGAGCTGTAATATAAGAACACTGAAACTGTGTGAAAGTATGTACTACATTCTAGGAACAGTATTACGACTTGATATTTAACCAAAGCTGTAGCGCTATGACCGCATTAAAAGTGCCCCCAAAATTACAAACGTAGAACAAAAAGTACATATATGATTAATTAACTGCGATACATTTTACGCCAGACCACTGACATTTAACTGTCACCCATATTATTTTCATAAAAAAAACCTCAAGGTAGTTTTTAGAAGAAAATAATATTAATAGAATGTCTTTGTTTCCGGCGACTGGAAAACTGTGTTCTCAAAAACCTGCTCCCCAGTGGTGGTTTTCTACTCTTCTTCTACTCATATTTCGGGTACATTTCCTCTAAATTTTCCCTTCCTCGTCGTTTTCGACATATCACTAGGTGTTTATTTTTTCTGTCGCGTCTAAGTATCCGTTATAACTATACACATATATTAATCTCTCTTACAGGACAATAATGAGAAAGATATAATTTCATAGGAAATCTACCCGAATTTAAGTGGGAAATCATTTAGGAAGAGAGAAAAAAACAACTGTTCATGATTCAAACTCCCCGTCACCGGAAATCCACCCAAACACAAGAGTGTCGCGACCACCAATGAAAACCCCTCTAATAGTTTTCTTTTAAACCTTTGATAAACAAGAGTCGAAGCTCGCTCCGACGGTCGAATGGTCTAAGACAGTGGTTCCCCAACTTTTCAGGCCGAGGGAGCCCTTTCACCAGAAAAAAACAACACTTTGAAGCCCTCATAAAATATTTTACACTAATATTATGAACAATAAATAAGGACAGTTAAATTTTACAAGCATAAAACAAACTCAGATTTGGAAGGGAAAAAATGACATTCTTAGTTACCGAAGTTATTTTATAATTTAAAAACAAATAAATAACACTAAAATTTCCTCGTGGAGCCTAAGATAACTATGGCGTCACTTTCGCGATAGACTAGACTGCCGATGACGAGGAGATCGGGGCTCGAATCCCTGTCGCGTGTTCTGAGGGTGTGTGTTTTTTTTCCTAAATTAGTTTCCACTCGGCTTTCACACGAATGCGGGTACACTTCCTATAAATTAAAACCTTCCTCAGCCCTAACACATTGGAGTCACAAGTACCCGAACGGATAGATGGTAAAACGCGGTGGAAAAAAAATCGCACAGTAAAACTGTTAAATATTGGCCTCACGCAGGTACCAAAAAATAAGTCCCTTATCAATGGTTAAAATCCTCAGGAAGTATGTCCTGTGAAGCTGTGATGGATTCGGCTAGAAATCGTAAATTCACACGAACACTATTGCACGTGGATCATTTCTCACTAAACATTAATGGAGATTAAAAGTTAACAGACGTTCCTAATACTGAACGTTGTTGAAATATTAAATAATAAACTGCATTAAAAAGGGCATTTTGATCATGGCTTCACAGATAAGAACAAAATATCTTCATTCTGTCATAATAGGGACATAAACGTATTTATTAACAAGAAAATGCATAGCTTTGTCCCCCATCTTCACAGCGGAAAATGTCGAATACGAATGCATTGCACACATTTCTGGCATATCTTGGTCTTTTCTGT
Organism: Timema californicum; assembly: GCA_902141385.1. Classification (NCBI taxonomy): domain Eukaryota; kingdom Metazoa; phylum Arthropoda; class Insecta; order Phasmatodea; family Timematidae; genus Timema; species Timema californicum. The sequence continues at coordinate 270,392 of CABFOW010000242.1, forward strand.
TCCCTATTGGGCCGGCTATGATTCAAGCTATTAAACAATATTTTTCACCAATAGCCTATTGTGCTCGACTCAAGGTTCACTCGCGTATCATTTGTTTACACTCTTAATGGAAAGTATTGGTCAAAGTCTGTTTGGCACCCCGGGCTATTCTGAGTTGACCTAGGGCACAAGTGAGGTCGCGGGGAGGCTATACCCCCTCTACGGTAGGAGAAGTGTTGTCAGCAGCTAGCAGAAGACTCTGTATTGCAAACATTGGCTGAAAGTCACTGATGTCAACATAACAAGACATCGTTAAGATAGCCGAATCTCGTAGATTTCGGTGAACATGACATGCAGAGCGAATCGGAGAATCTAGAACCGTGTTCAAGATATTGATTGAAAAAACCCCAATGGGAAGAAACCATTGAGAAGACCTAGACACAGATGGGAAAATAACATTAAAATGGGCCTGTAGAAGATAGGGCACGAGAGGGGAACTGGATAGAATTAGCTCAAGATAGGGATAGGGTTTAATGAGGTGGACTGGATATAACTAGCTCAAGATAAGGATAGGGTGTAATGAGGTGGACTGGATTTAACTAGCTCAAGATAGGGATGGGGTGTAATAAGGTGGACTGGATAGAACTAGCTCAAGATAGGAATAGGGTGTAATGGGGTGGACTGGATAAAACTAGCTCAAGATAGGGATAGGCATACATTCTTATTTGGAGATGAAGGCGAGGGGTCATCATTTGGATTTTAAAATAAGATAAAACTTTATGTAAAGTCCGTTCACCGTAGGGATTGTTTTCTGAAAAGCCCTTTTCCCTACCAGAAATATATTATATAGTAGGATATTGGTAGGAAAAAAGACCTTTCATAGAGTAATTCCTACCGTGAATGAAGTATACCTAATCAAAATGACCGCTATGGTCGATTGTAGTAGAGAAAGTCGGATGATATGTTATATCCGCGCAAAAATGTGTTATGCCAAGTGATGTTTAAAAGCTATGAGCCCCAATGGATGTGCGTCAAGCTATTCTAAAAACGGGTGACCTGGCGGTCTAGGGCTAAGGTGTCGGACTTCTGTGCTGAGGGTCCGGGGTTCAATCCTCGGTCCCGGCACAGATTTTTCTGATTGCCAAACCCTTCTTTCACCTCTGACAAGTGTATTATTCACAACTTGTGAATGTGAGGAATGCCAGGCCTCCACCGTGGTTCGGATTCCACGTTAAACTGTAGGTCCTTCAATTCCTCTAACAATCACCCTACCATTACACACTAGCGTAAGTGCGTACAACCCGAACGAAAGTGGCGCCACCGAACGTGAAAATTGCTTAAGTAACGTTTATAAGTACCAAAAAGTTTCCTTTTTAACTAAATCTGACTGTAGTTCCCCCTCTTAGTTTAAGTGCAAGTTTCCCTTGATTGAAAAATCGCCCTTAAGTATAGAGGCGCTTTTTTTTTACGATAAATCAGCTGGGTTGGATGTGAACATGTTTTGTTTTCTTTTCAGGGACGATGATCCCCAAGTCGGGGGGAGACTACGCGTACATCAGCGAGGCTTTCGGCCCCCTACCTGCGTTCCTCTACCTGTGGGTGGCTCTGTTCGTCATCGTACCGACGGGCAACGCCATCACCGCCATCACGTTCGCCCAGTACATCCTGCAACCCGCCTGGCCTACATGCGAACCCCCTTACGAGGCAGTGCGGCTCATAGCGGCCCTCATCACGTGTGAGTATACTGGGGCTTTGTCCTTACACTGCGTCTTCTAGAGACAGACTGCTGTTATACTATCACTGAGTAGACTTGGTCTTTGTTCTTACACTGCATCTTACTACCCATTCTGACTAACCTCATGTTTACATTAATGGTGTATGGATGAGGAAAGTAGAATTCATAGGAATCCATAATTACGTGGAAGGATTGTGGGAAACCATTTGGGTACAACCGGATCAGGACTCGTAACCAGACCTACGCTTCCCCGTCGAGCCAGATTAGATAAGACTGACGACACCTTTCTCTGTGTGCATTTGAATGCATTTTGTTTCTTTACGCTGGTGTCATATTTCCCCAAACATGTGAGCTCAGATAAAAGGAAACGTGGGATTAATGTCAGTGTTTTTACAGTTTTTATGATAATTAAAAAAAATTACTTCATTAGATACTTTAAGTTTAATTTTTATTTACATTTATCCGCCTCGGTGGCTAACGCGCTTGTCGTGTTGAGCTCGACTGCTGAGGACGGGGAGATCGAGGTTTGAATTTCGGTCGGGTGAACTGGGGGTGGTTTTTCCTAAATGGTTTTCCACTCTCCCTCCACGCAAATGTGGGTTCACTTCCTCTAATTCACCCTCCACAATTCCTAATCCATTAGAGTAATTAGTACTTAAAGCGTATAACCCGAACGGGTAGTAAGACATGGTGCTAATATATTATAATTTACATTTAGCAATGTGAACAGTTTTTGAATATGTCTTATGGGCATCGCAGCGTTTGACCACAAACGTGAAAAAAAAAAAGATCCTGGTTGGATTTCGCGATGCACATGCCAACTATTAACCATTACTAAACTTTATTACAGAGTACTATGTGTACAAAATTAAACTTCACACGTAACATTTCAACTAATGAATCTCATTGATATCTGAAAATGAGGGGGTATGGTTGTGAATTGATCATTTCATAACTTTTGCCGGCAGCAGGATTAACTTTTCTTCCCCCTATACACCCCCACTACCCTATCCTCTTTCTAATATGATATACACCTCAAGTCACAAACAAGATTATCACCAATCCGACTGTCACTTAACCCTTCTTATCTCCCTTACCCTTCATATTATCCCCTTTGCTCAAGTCCATTTTGGTTTGGAGCAGATCTAATTAACTTTCTTTGGCGAAATCCTTTTCTGTAAAGCTGTCACGTAAATATCACACGTCACACAAAATTTCACGTTTCAAGGATGTCACTTTTTTTGTTGACTCCATAAAATTATGCCATCTTCGTTTCTTGAAATTGATTTACCTATATTTAAATATAAGTATTTCCAGAATATAATATCTTTTTTTCAGTTCTATCAAGTAACCCTTTCAATGATTAGATTACAAAATTTTATTGTCACACTGAAAGGTGATAGTTTCCATTAAGCGCGCAACTCAAAGCTTAATCTAATAACTCTACTTTGAAGATATTTCGACAGATGTATTATAATTTGATTTTTCACGAAGTTTGTAGTGAATGTTATATATTAACTTTTTTTTTTAAATGTAACTGTCAAGAACAAATATTCTTTGGATATAAATTAAATTTTTAAGATTGTCAGATACTTGGAGCTATCAGGAAAAGACACGTACCCAAAAAAAAAAAAGAGTTTTCGTCGATCTAATCATACCTTTGAGGGTAAACGTAGAACACAATTTGGATTTAAACCATAAATATATATTTTACATTCAGTACTGTTTCCATCCTGTGGTCTAGGCCAGTTCTTTATTCAAGTCATATATTTTCCATTAGCAGCTCGATAGACCCTGTCATAGTTTCATATACCTTATAATCTAAATTAAGACTAGGACAGACACAACAGATAGTCCCCGGCCGTTAATTTACCAATGTTAAAGGGTAAAACCATATTTCACCAATGATAAATGTTTCGGATATGTCGGGAATCAAACCCGAGACCCTTAGCTCAGTAGGCAGACAGGCTACTGACTGAACTAAGGTGTTGGAATATGTACAGTAGCCCTATGGCTTCTTTGGTGCTGAGTGACAGCTGACGGCTTTGAAAAGTTACTAGACCAAATTATGTATCCCTACGCTGAACCATATGATCTGCTAAAACATGTGTTTAGCAGCTGTCAGTCAGCACCAAAGAAGCCACGGGGCTTCTGTATATATATTTCATTAAGTTGAAAATGATAAATGGATACAGGAATCTAACTAACCAGGAGACCTTGGCTTAGCATGCCACTGCTCTACCCACTCGATTTTCAAGTCCAGGTGTTGTTTTACGACCAATTGAACTTTTTGAAGTTTTTGTATAATTTATGAATACAACCTTAAACTGGTGGTTACAAAACTGTGGGCCACAAGCCGATTTTTTGAGTGTGTTACTTAAAAATTTTGTTATTCTTTGATTATAGAGAAATTAGGAAAAAATTAGGAAAAGTGAAAAAAAAAGTTAAATTAAAAATGTCTTTATATACTCGCCCCCCACCCCCATTCATGTCCATCAAAGCTACGGGTCGCGAAAATTTGTCGTTCTAAAATAATATAATTGGTAAGCACTAAGCTTGTCCCAGTTGTGGGTGTCAAGTAGAGGCGAACAGGAGTTATAAGAGTTATACTCAAAAATCTACTAATATCAGTAGGTCCCAAGTATGAGTATCGCTCTCCTATAACGGTTTGCACACCTCTGGGTCCAGTATGAGGCAGAAGAGATGCGCCCTCCCACTCCTTCACGAGCGTCCCGCCCTCCCTCCCACGAATAGTTGATGTGCCCGGTTAGTAGAGCTGTGATTGAACCTAACATCAGCTGACAGGATAATTGACCCCACTTCCCTCTCTCTGTGAGCTGGGCGACAATGAAGGATTGCCCCCGGGGGATATTTGCGCGGCTCTGAAGACCACAAAGTAATATGGCTATCGGCTTGTGGGTTTGACTCCTGGTCAGGGTGTATCTATCAGTGGTCTCAAACTCAAATTAGTCCGAAGGCCAGATTCACAAACTCTCGTGTTGCCTACCTAAAGAAACATGTTTGAATAAATATTGATTTTTTTTAAATCACGTCTTACTACCCATCCAGACTATACCCATTTTAATCATGCTTGTGAGTAAGAGATGAGATAGATATAATTTAGATGAAATGTAACCGCATTTGAGTGAAGAAAATACAAAAAATCATCTATGAAAAAAATTGTACATCTGGAATTTGAAGCCTGACCTCCTCGACACTGTAAAATTAGACCAGAAGAGCCTGACCTTTAATCCACGTGCACCTCGGGGCAGGCCTTTTGGTGATATGTATTTAAAATCATTCATGTATGGTTAAAAAAAAACTGATATTTTGGGTTAGAGAAATACTGGAGGCTGTATTTGTTAAATTATGTAAAAAATTGCACACAATCAGGTTGCTTGTTTTTCTTATCACCACATCTTACTACCCGTTTAGGCTATATGTACTAATTACGCTAATAGTTTAGGGAGTTGGAAAAACCACCTTCAGTACACCCGACTGAGATTCAAACCTCGAGTTCCCCGTCATCGNGGGGGATATATATGTATATAGCACAGTTTGAAAGAGCTATAGGTCAAGTGATCTTGTTATTCAAAATTATGTATACACTGAGATTAATTCAACTTTCTTTTTTTGTGTGCATAAAATCTTACAGATATATCTTGCGGGCCAAGAGTTTGCACATGTAAAATATATTATATACTATTATTCCTTTTTATAACCATTATTATTATTTCAGGTTTACTGACACTGATAAACTGCTACAATGTGAAATGGGCGACCCGTGTTCAGGACATTTTCATGGGTACCAAGATCCTGGCACTGGTGATCATCATTCTGGCGGGCGTATGGGTCCTGTTCTCCGGCAATACGGACAATATCCAAGCCCCCATGGCGGACACCACGACTGAGCCGGGATTCATCGCACTCGCCTTCTATTCCGGCCTCTTCTCCTATTCTGGCTGGTACGAGATATACCACCACTTCATTTAGTTTTAGACTATGTTTCTATCAATGATGGGTGGTTTTGCTGGTTGGAAAAAATATACGGGTATTTAATACACAGTGTCGGCTCGTAGCTAAAATTAATGAAGGTGCTGCTCCAGAAAATATTTAGGAACTTGATAAAATCTTAAAAACAACAACAAACAATTTCTTACTTTAACTTAAATTGTTACAGTCCAAGCTTGATCTATTCATTTACAAATGAAATCCATTCTTCTTGTTTTAATTTGCGCAAAAAGTCAATAGTTTTCTACTTGATCTCTGGATGACAATTGAGGAAATTTTTCTCCATTGAAAGTGCTGTAAGCGCATTTAGTATTTTTTGTTAAATAAAAGAACCGAAAAAAAAATCAAATAGAATAGCTGGAAGCAGAATAATAATCTAATTCTACACTCTTCTACACTCTTCTACACTTTATCACATTCAAGAATATGGTATGGCTTTTAAGTACAACACACGCTGAGTAAAAAAACCACCTTAAACTGTAGGTCCATTCTTATTTCCACCATTATCATTCTCCTTTATGCCGTCCCTAATTCATAAATGAATTAAGATGGGAGAGCAGAGGTAAGATTGGTCGAATGGCCAAGATTTATAGTATTAACCCCACACACCCCCACACCAGTGATGTGTAAAATCTAAATCTCGAATCTGAATCTTCTATTTTCTCTCAACTGTTGAATCCAAATTCAAATCTTCTAGTGTCTGGTCTATACATTTTTTTTATTTTTTTTTGCACCACACATGTTCGGGCTATGCACATTTGTAGTCATTAGGCCAATGTGTTATGGATTGGGAAGGTTTAATCGAAATTAAATTTACCCGCATTTGCGTGGAGGGAGAGCAGAAAAACCATTTAGGTAAAAACACCCTCAGTACACCCGACCGAGATTTGAACGACGATCTCCTTGTCATCAACATTCCAATGTATTGTGAGAGGGACGCCCAGAATTGTTAAACTACCAAAATGGACTACTAGAAAATTAAAAATTAAAAACCAAACCGGGTTTTGAAATCTAGGGCAGTGTTACCCAAACTTTCACCAATCGCATACCCTTTACAATGTCATGATCTAAACACTGTACCTTTTAAGAGACCAAAGAAATTAATTCAGAATAGATTAAATCAACTAAAGTTCACTTGAACAAATATAACCGTTGAAAAAAAACCTTCTTTGGTGGTTGAATGATTTAAGGCGTCAATCTTGTTTAGACTGGCCTGCTGAAGAGAGGGAGATCGCGATTTGAATCCTGGTTGGGTCTACTGAGGGTTGTTTTTCCTAAATGATTTCCCACTTTCCTTCCGTGTAAATGTGGGTAGACTACCTCTTAAATGTTTCCTTCTTCATCTCTTCCTCACTAGGGTAATTATCATATATGCTTATAACCTGAACAGGTTAGTAGGAAGATGCGGTGATAAAATTACACGTTTGAAATTCAACTGGTTTGGTGTGTGAATATGTTAAAGTAGATTTTGTAAACAAACCAAATATTTGTTTAATATCTCACTTTTGACTTCACATGGAAAAAAATAATTGAAAGTTATGAAGAAGCTTTGTCAGTTTAAATGTTGACACATAAAATATGGTTGTTTTTTCTCATTCTCTGTTGCTATGGACACACTATCCACCCTATGAGGTAGCAGTCTTACCTTGACCAATTACACTATGTCCCTATCTTATAAGACTCACCATAGTGTAAAAGGTAAGCTTGTCACCTTTCAGTGCAAATGGAGTGTCCACGGTGAATTTTTTTTTTTGTAGTAATCGAATAGCATGTTAAAATAGTAATGTAATTTATTAATTTGGTACAAAATTAGTAAATGTTTGCAATAAATCTCTTTATTGACACCATCATTTTTAGTGTATTATATAAATACAGCTGGTTAAAAGGAAGTCAACAAGACAACATCATCATCAACTGTTTCCAGCCTTTGGCCAGATCACTTTATAGTAAAGTGCTGTCAGCTTCCTCTAGCCTTCCACCATTATTCCCCCTTTAATTTCTTCCATTCTTCTTCTCTCACTTGAACACTTTCTGTTATCTGCTCCTCTCATCTGTTTTTCCTATACTTTTTTTTATCATTATAATAATAGAAAAAGAGAGGATGCCAAACAAAATGTTGGCAATGAAGTATGTAGGAGGGTGACCTGGTGGTCTAGGGGTAAAGTGTCGGACTTCTGCATTGGGGGTCTGAGGTTCAATCCTCGGTCCCGGCACAGATTCATCTGATTGCCAAACCCTTCCTCCACATTTGACAAGAAGTGTATTAATCACAACTTGTGAATGTGGGGAATGCCAGGCCACCACTGTGGTTCAGATTACACGTTAAACTGTAGGTCCTCCATTTCATCTCACAATTACCCTACCATTATACATTAGCTTAAGTGTGTATAGCCCAAACTGTATCTTACTACTCGTTTGGGCCATACACACTTAAGCTAATGTATAATGGTAGGGTAATTGTGAGATGAAATGGAGGACCTACAGTTTAACGTGGAATCCGAACCACAGTGGTGGCCTGGCATTCCCCACATTCACAAGTTGTGATTAATACACGTCTTGTCAAAGGTGGAGGAAGGGTTTGGCAATCAGATGAATCTGTACCGGGACCGAGGATTGAACCTCAGACCCCCAATGCAGAAGTCCGACACTTTACCCCTAGACCACCAGGTCACCCTCCTACATACTTCATTGCCAACATTTTGTTTGGCATCCTCTCTTTTTCTATGCTCATTACATGCCATCTCAGTCTTGCTTCCTCTATCATCTATATTTGGTTAATAGTATATATATTATTTTTTTACACTCATATTTAATTTTTTGTTTCAGGAACTACTTAAATTTTGTAACAGAAGAACTGCGAGATCCTTATAAGTAAGTGTTTTCCAGCCGTATTTTATAAATGTACATCCATTTACTCGTTCTTTTTTTTTTATTTGTATCAGCATCTCTTGCCAATGCTCAAGTTATTCATCATTTTAATAAATTCAGATACTTTTCAAACAATAAAAACATGTAAGTTCTTAAACGTGTTTCATTAGTGATCACTTGTAATCAAAGAGGATAAGTTTTTTCGTGAATCATTTTGCTCCGTTTTTTTAGTACAAGGCCTACATAATCTATTGCCAGTTCAAACTTTCCATAACCTAAATATACTAAATCCAAGGACACAGTACAAATAGAAAGACTCTTAATTTACTAGAATATTTGCTTAACGAGAGGAACACTACCATTGGGGGGATAAAACATATTTCATCCAGGCAGGATTTGAACCTTAGCCTACCAATTAAAGCATTAATCTCATATTTAATGATTAGTCACTCTGGTGTTTTTATTCACAAAAAACTAAAAATCATATTGAGCTTAATATTTATCCAAGTTATTGGGTATGAGCCAATCACAAACATAATTCATATATTAATATTAAAAAATGACACTCGAATAAGAGATTCCAGAATATGCTGTAGTTTCACATCAGTTGTCCAAATTTTAATAAACAACATATATTTGGATTTTAAAAAAAATACATTTATTGGCAACTTTTATGTATTCATATGCTGTAAGGGTTCAAATAAATTTTTTGCAAAAGATTTTAACTTTGTATTATTTAGTTATTAGTCTATTTTTGTAAACACATTGTTTGTCTGCTAAATCTTTTGCGGCGCTGATAAAAACAGTTGGTGGGCTGGATCCGGCCCACAGGTTGCCAATCGCTGTAATAGATTATAAAATTATTTTCGACATAGTCTCATAAACTAAATGTAAATTTAGTCTCAGATTAAAGGAGCTAATATTACTGTTCTGAATTTTTTTCCAGGAATTTACCCAAAGCTATTTCTATTTCGATGCCTCTAGTGACAATAATCTATGTTTTCACAAACATCGCTTACTTCGTTGTTCTCACCAAGGATGAAATACTCTCATCAAATGCAGTGGCTGTGGTAAGACTACTTATTTTTCATCTCTCCTTGTTTGTAAACAAATATTCCTAGTACACAGCAGAACATTGATTAAATTTGATGTGTGTCAGAATATTTATGTGCATAATGCATAAGAATATTCAACTTGCATAAATAAAATAATTATAGCATATTTAACAATACAATGTTTCTGCTCTTTTATTTATTTAATTGTTTTGTGAAGCATATATTATTATTATTATTATTATTATTACTATTAGCACCGCGTCTTACTACCCGTTCGGGTTATAAGCACCTATGCTAATGTGTAATGGTAGGCTGATTCTGAGATGAAATGAAGGACCTACAGTTTAACGTGGAATCCGAACCACGGTAGGTGATTGTGAGATGAAATGAAGGACCTACAGTTTAACGTGGAATCCGAACCACGGTGTAGGCCTGGCATTCCCCACATTCAAAAGATGTCTTGTCAGAGGTGAAGGAAGGGTTAGGTAAGCAGATAAATCTTTGCCGCGACCGAGGTGAAGCATATAACCTGAACGTTTAGTAAAACACAGTGTTAAAAAAATATCTATTTTGTGCACCACAGCTTACCACCCATTCAGGATTTCCACATACTTACACTATTTGGGTAGGGATTAAGGACAATTTTAGAGGAAATGTACCCCTATTTGTGTGTGGAGACAGATGGGGAAACCATTTATGAAAGCCCACCCTTAGTACACCCGACCGAGATTATAAACCTGACCTCGGCTTCAGTGGTATTTAAATCTTTTGCTAGAGTTGACACACTAAACTATTTAACCAATGGTGCAGGTTAAGCTTTTATTGAACTTATTACAAGACATTAACATAAATTTAGTAGGTTTTTTGGGTGGAGGTAAAGAAGTAAGGATGCTGGCATCTTACTACCCACCTGGGCTATTCACATATGTACACCGATGAGGTAAGAATGAGAAAATGTGTTCACACTTGTAGAGAAGGAAATTCTTTGGGAGAAACTACCTCAGTACACACAGCCGGGATTCAAACCTAAACCTTCCTGTCAGTGGCAAACCAGGCTAGGCGAGACTTGAGTATTTGTCTGCACCAGAGTGGATATAAGTGACATAAATGTCATAGCAGTTTTTGGTCTATTGAATCTTTATTCGTGCATCCATTACTGTTTCCAGCCTGTGGCCCAGATCAGTTTTTTTATTCGTGTCATATATTTTCTACTACCGGCTTGCTAGGTCTATCATAGCTTCATATGCCCTACCATCTAACTTAATATTAGGACAGGCGCAACATCCAGTCCCCGGCCGTTAATTCATCACTGTGAAAGGGTAAACCCACATTTCGCCAATGATAAATTCTTCGGCTATGCCGGAAATCGAACCCGAGACTCTTAGTTCAGTAGACAGACAGACAGACACACACGCTACTGACCGAGCTAAGGGATATCAAGTCTAAATGGAAGGCTTAAATACTGTACTAACCACTTGGTAGAGGCTTAGATACATTTTGTACATGCTTTATTTCTTGTATGCTTACTCAAGTTGAATCCAACCTCGGTGGTCTTGGGGTAAAGTTCTCGCCTCAGGAGCTGATGTCATGGGTTCAAACCCAGCTGGGACCAATAGATTTTGTTAGTGATAAAAATCCGTATTACAAATTCCTTTGGAGGTAAAGTAAACTATTAGTCCCATGTTGATTGTGGCAACCCTGGAAGGTATGTGAAAATACCTTTCCCAACAAAATTAATAGTTCCTTTTGCAATCACACACAAACATTCTATTGTATACTACTGATATAATCATTTAGTTCAGAAAGTACACGTTAAATACAGCAAATAAATAAGTAGTGTTACATGAAAGCTATTCAGCTATTTGCTTAAAATGGTCCAGTTACTAAAACATTCATTTCATGTGATTTCTTTTAATTGCAGACTTTTGGTGACAAACTACTTGGAGTCATGTCATGGACGATGCCATTTTTTGTGGCATGTTCAACATTCGGAGCTCTCAACGGTGCCATATTTGCGTCTTCTCGTTTGTTCTTTGTTGGGGCTCGTAATGGTCACCTCCCTGCAGCGATAGCACTTATCAATGTTGACAAGTTCACGCCAGTTCCTTCGTTAGTCTTTTTGGTAAGTTATAATTTTTATGAAGTTAAAAGTATCAACAGTATCTATATTACAAATAATGAATATAAACTGTTTTTAATATGTATACATTGTATATTTGATTTATTTTGTATATACACGGACAAGTGCCAAAATAAAAGATCTCTGACATGTTGATTAGTAGGAATACTGAACATAAAAATGCAATCATTATAAAAACAATAAAATTGGTGTTTTTAGAATATATTTCAAATATTTAAATTTTTAACCTCCAATAAATACGATCATAAGAAAGTATTTTCAAGACTTGCTGAATGCTAACACAAACATGGAGGAGGAAGCAGTAGAGGAAGCAAAATTTATCCAAGAAAATGTGAGGGACCTAACCTAAAGGGCACCAGGAGGGGATGAAATAAGTGAGGAGATGGTGATAACAGCAGGAGAGAAGTGACTGCAATGACTGTATCAAGTGATTAGAGTAATATGGAAGGAGGTGATCCCAGAGGACTGGAAGAAGGGTTTGATAGTCCATATCTTCAAGAAAGGAGACAGGAAGAAGTGTAGAAATAACAATGGAGTCACCCTTATGAGCCACTGTAAGAAGATGTATGGAAAGAATTAGGGGAACAGTGGAAGGAGGATTGAGGTAGGAACAGAATGGCTTCAGACCAGGAAGGTTCATTGTAGATCCCATATTTGCGGTAAGGCACATGCAAGAGAGACATAAGTATGTGAAGCATGCAAGAAGACGGTAAGGAGAGTGAAATGATGGTATGGACGAACGAGGAGAAGAAGTTTAGGAACATTTGGATGTGTGGGATCAAGCGGTGGAGCGGTATGGAATGAGGTTTAATGTAAGGAAGAGTGTGATGTTGATTAGGACAAGGAAGAGAGACAGGTTCACGACTGGGGTGACAGTAGGAGAGGGGTTGTTTAAGATAGTTAAAAGCTTAAAATACCTGGGGAGTGTGATATAGGTAGGTGGGAGAAACAAAAGAGAAATTAGCGTGAGAAGTATAATTTAGAGCAGATATGTGACAAGGAGGTGTAAAGGAGTTATATACAGAACATACTATGTACCAATAATGACATACATAGAGGTAACGTTGTAGCAGAAGAGATTAGGTCATTGTGAAGGAGGAGAGGTGGTGGAGAGAAAGGATACATTGAATAGGCTTATGTTTCAAACAGACCTGGCCATTGATGGGAAGATGAAGATTATGATGATGAAAACAGAATTGGCATTGCACAGTATTTCAAATATAATTAACCTCCAAAAAATAATTTCCACTAAAATAAATAACATTGTAATTGCCAAAATAAAAAATTTGATATTTTGATGGATATTTAAATTTCATGACTCAATGTAAACAAAACAGTTGTTTTTGCGATGCCGTCTATATCTGCATCTCAGCCTAGTGATTAAACCATTTTACTGATCGAGTTAAAACCTTTTATGTAAATTTTTCATAATGTTCCCCTGAGGGGTTTTTGGAATTAAGAGATCTAGCCCAAAAATAAAGGTAGCTTAGTTAAGGGCAAAAAAGAAACCAAATCAATTCTTTCAAAGTCTGCTTTAACGACTTTTATTAACTTGATATCCTTCTACTGTTTAACTTTATAAACAAAATGTTGCATCTCATTATTTATTTTTTTTGTAAAATTACATAGAAGGTACTTTACATCAGCATATATCTAAAATGTTGATCAAATCTTCACAATTATTTAAGATGTAATACCAAACATTAAAAACTTTTAATCGAACTATACTTTTATAGACGAAACGTTTCTAAGCTATTGGCCAATATATATTTTTTAATTCAGATTTAGGAAATTGATTGTTGTGCTCTTGAACAGAAATGTTACTTTTTTAACTCATTGTTTCTGTAACTGTTTATATTATTTCATTTGGTGGAATGCAAGTCTCTTTTTGCCATTATGTATCTGCAATAATGTATATTATTTCATTTTACATATCTTATCGATGGAAAGACATGCAAAACTTGCATTTGCAATAAAACAAATTTTTACACAAATTCTTCTGTTTTCACATGAATAACACGAATTTGAAATTCTTTTTTTCTAAATAAACACAATTTCTTTGTAATTTGACAAATAGCACATCATGCAATATAATTTTTAACATTGTAACAATTATACCAGGGCTGCTGTATCTTTATTCGTTTTTACTGTTTTCAGGATAGTTCAGTTTTTTTTATCTGAGGTCAGCATTGAAAATAACAATTTATACAACATACATATTAGGATACCTAAATTTCGATAAACCAATCCTTTGTTTTCAGCTTTTTAAAAGATTCCATGCTAGGTCTAAGCAAGGACATTAATAAATATGGACCTTGCTACAGGCGGTCATGTTTGACAAAATTATATCTTCTTAATTATATAATAACATCATTTTCAGCTTATAATATAATTGCTTTTTAAGAAAAATAACACCACTTTTCCCCTAAAAATAATCTCACCTCTTGCATGTCTCTATTTACGAGCTATAAGTATAATTTAAATAAAGAAGTGAGAAAGTCTGTGTGGTCAATAGTATCATTTATCCTCTCACAAATAACCAATTGCTTTCCTTGCTATCATACTGTGTTGATTGATTTTGTTAATTTTGGTTTTCAGTGTATTATAACACTGGTGCTGTTGATTATTGAAGATGTCTACGTCTTGATCAACTATCTGAGTTTTGTAGAAGCCTTGTTCACTCTACTCTCGGTGTCTGGTCTCCTCTGGCTGCGATACAAGAGACCTGACCTTGAACGGCCCATCAAGGTAAGCCGATACGTTTTATTTAAAACCTTTTATTGGAAAATATCATTGAAATTTATTATTTTTATTAAATATTTTATCTTTGTTTTGTTTGTTTCAAGTACTTAACACATCCACAATTTTCTTAATAATATGTATTTGTGTGTGTTATTTGTATTATGAATTATGTTTGGCGTTAAATTTGCCTTGAAAAAATAAATGGTGTTCACCGCACTACCATTAGTTTTGAATGTGGTCCCAGATACAAAAAGGTTGGGGACCTCTGTTTTAAACTATTTACAAATTCAGTTTAACTACAGATCTCCTACACCTAGTTGGATACCTATGTTCCTCCTTTACACGTGTTTTGGTTTCAACTCTCTTGACTTGCGATTATTCACGTACCACGTTTATGTTAAAGAGATAAACGTCACTAAATTAACATCTTTAAAATGTTGTTTTTTTTCAGGTGAACATTATTTTCCCTATCATCTTCTTTGTGATCTGCCTGTTCCTCGTTATCCTTCCGTGCTACGTCAGTCAATTAGAAGTCGGCGTCGGTTTGGCGTTCATAATCTCAGGAATACCTCTCTACCTTATTTTCATATATTGGAAAAACAAGCCCAGGTGGCTGGTAAATTCTTCAGGTAATTATTACATCATAACAAATTTTTCACTAAATTATGCACAAGTATTTAGGGTTTATTAGGCTGCAAGTACGTATAACAATAAGCTGTGATTTAGAGCTCGTAGTCAAACTATACATAAGTCTTCTTCATTCCACGAGGAGAAATAAATGAAGTATTATAACTGTGTTAACCTTGCTCACAAAATGAATGACTAGCCAGAATAAACGATACTATTCACTTAATGTGAAAGTTTCCTCCTGTACAACTCTGAAGTTAAGTGAACGTTATGTAAACTGCAGCATGATAGCTTTCGTTTGAAAACATGAAAATTGTTACATTGTGTTAAAGTTAGATAAACGTTGTGATCCTGGTATTTAGGGACCCTTGTGTTATTCCAGATGGTGCTATGGAAGTTTTTTACCGATTTGACACAAAGGTTTATCTTGCTACCCCATTAGTAAATATCTAGGCGTTAGAACTGGTTATGTAGTATTAGGCATATTCTCCTATGCTAAGTGAGTTTGTAAGTGGTTGTTGACAGTATATGTGAATTTAAAATGTGCATGTTAAACACCCTTAAGAAAAACAATATGTTTTCTTATATTCAGTACAAAATTTGACACTTAATTTGAAAAATATGTAGAGCTACACGATCTATTTTCATGATTTTAATATAATCTACTTTTCATAAAAAGAATCTCTTAGAAAATTCCAACATACATTTTTGTGGCCAGCATGGGATAACATTTTAGTGTTATTTTGTAGTTATTGATAATATCGATCAAGAGTGACAGCTGAAGATTACATGACCTAACGTAAGAATACATGAAAGCAGTTCTAGTCACTTCTATAGCTGTCAGAAAAGGTCCTTCCCATGAAATTTGGACTGTCTACCAACTGATGTATGGATGTATTCTGAATCGGTCACTTTTAACAGATGGCCTCATTTTGTTTTATAAGTCATAATAATAAAAAAAAGCGTGTTCATATACAAACATTTATATTTTATAGGCAAGCATTGTACAGTCTATAAAAATAACTCAATTTAGACAATCCCCCAAGACTAGAGATGACTCAAATTATATATTTATTGAATTTTTACATCCATTATTGGTTTTATCCTGTGGCCTATTCAAGTCATATGCTCCACCACCGGTTTGCTAGGCCTGTTGTAGCTTCATATGCCTTATAATATAACTTAAGACTAGGACAGGCACAACATCCAGTCCCCGGCTGTTAATTCATCACTGTGATGGGGTAAACCCACATTTCACCAACTATAAATTTTTCAGCCATGCCGGGAATCGAACCTGGGACCCTTAGCTCTGTAGACAAACACACTACCGATTGACCTAAGGTGTTGGATTATATATATTTATTGAAATTGAATCTTAAATTTTTCTTTTGAATCTCGAATTTTTACATATTTACAAGTTAAAGTGAAAATATTTAATATTTAATTTAAAAAGGTTGCTTAGTGCTTGGTCTCAATGAAAAAGTATATTTTGTTTGTTATATATATTTGTCATTGGACAATGAATGTAAGAGAGACTAGGAAAGTAGAGGCTATGGGAATGAAGTTTGTGAGGAATATGTCATGAGGAGAAACAAGATTAAGGAATAAAGCTATTCGGGAAAGAGTTGAGGTACAAGGAGTACACGAGATAGTGGAGGAAGCAAGACTGAGATGGTATGGACATGTAATGAGGATGGAAAAAGAGAGGATGATGAAGAACATGTTGAAAATGAAGTATGTGGGAAAAATACCTCAAAGAAGGCCAAAAAAGAGGTGGGAGCAGATAACAGAAATTGTTCACTTGAGAGGAGAAGAATGGGAAAAATTAAAGGTGAAAGTGTGGTGGAAGGATAGAGGAAGATGGAGGCATTTTATTAAACTGACATGGTCACAGGCTGAAAACAGTTTATGTATATGATGGTGGTGACCTGGTGGTCTAGGGGTAAGGTGTCAGACTTCTGTGCTGGTGGCCGGGGTTCAATCCTCGGTCCCGGCAAAGATTTATCTGATTACCAAACCCTTCCTTCACCTTTGACAAGAAATCTTGTGAATGTGAGGAATGCCAGGTCTCCACCGTGGTTCGGATCCCACGTTAAACTGTAGGTCCTCCATTTCATCTCACAATCACCCTACCATTACACATTAGTGTAAGTGCGTATAACCCGAACGGTAGTAAGACGCAGTGATGATGATGATAATAATAATAATATATAATGGTGATGATTTGTCATTGTTGGGTAGAGTAGTGATAGAAATACACACTATGTATAAACTATCGTTAACACAATTTATAGCACGACCGGTACAGCGCTTAGCTGGAGCATCACTAACGGTTTATTATTTGAAAAAGCCTTTAAAGAACTAAATTCATGAGACATCTGTTGGTGTTACAGTGAACTACAAATGTAAACAAACAATAACGTTTTGACGGTAATAATTGAACTCCAACAGTCATAAACAACAAAGAGGACACCTTTTTAATAAATTAATGATGTTCATACAACTTTGTCCTTTTTTGTGATTTTGTTACCTTCCCAACCACACAAGTCTATATATTTCCTTTTACCAATTGCTTAAAGTTGTTATATCAATTCAAGGATTTCTTAATTAATTGTATTTGAGATTCTCTTTTGAGATTTTTTCTAATCTTTCGAATACCATAAGAATCGATAATTTGAGCGTTTCATCTCTACCAAAAACCACTGGCCTCCAATACAAACTAACCTTTTTACTAAGGGCCATTCAATAATTATTTCAACCCGTTTCTGTGGCTGCACTGTCCAAGGTTCTACTCTCGCAATAGACTAGACTCAGGATGAAGGGAATATTGGTAAGGTGTACCAATGGTTTTTCTAAATGGTTTCACACTCCTTCCCTTCACACAAATGCAGGTATACTTCTTCTAAATTCAACCTTCCACATCCTTAACTCATTAGATTAGGGAACACTTAACTCAAATGGGTAGTATGACATGCGCTAAAAAAAATTATTTGTCTGTGTATTATAAAATATGTATTTTTCTTGGTTTTGTTTAGCCTTCTTCAACTTACTCTGCGCGAAGCTATTTAAATGTGTCCTAGAAGATGCAAAGACACAATGAGAAATGAACTGTCCGTTATCACATTATAATGGAGATTAAATAAATAACCAATAGCTACAATATCAAGTGAATTGTTTTGAATGCTCAACATGCATTTGAAGAAATAGGAAGACATTTGTGATTAAGGTTGTGATAAAAATGTTAATTATATATTGTATATGGTATTTCAGATGGTAGCTATTTTACCATTATATTATTCCTGTTGTTTTTTAGGTGTTTTTGTTCAGTAATGTCATGGATTGATTATTGTTAA
Organism: Timema californicum; assembly: GCA_902141385.1. NCBI lineage: Eukaryota > Metazoa > Arthropoda > Insecta > Phasmatodea > Timematidae > Timema > Timema californicum. The sequence continues at coordinate 288,902 of CABFOW010000242.1, forward strand.
TGATGCTTCTTAAAGAGATTGTATATACTAATGAGATTTAAACAAATAGTAAAAGATTTGTTACTTGTTGTGTTTTTCAAAGAACAGTCTAGACACTTGGAAGGGTGTTTTGCCAATAATTGAAAGTGCTTCAAACTGATTGGGTGAATACTATTATTTATTTTAATTTCAGGAAATCTTGGCGGATGTAGATACTAAAAGCACTTTCTATTAATTTATAAGTGCATATTATTTATTTTTTTCAAAATTTATTTAAATTTGAAGTTATTCTATTAAACACATATTTGAATAAATCTATTAAATTAAGTTGATGTGCGTTTAATGAAGAACTGTGGTAATTTTTTTGACATAAAATATTCATGAAGTTTATTATTATGAATCATAAATGATTGCTTTCCAAACATTTATAAAGTTCTACGTTTTTATTTACAAACTAAGGGCGTGCGAGACTAAAAAAATATCTTGATTAAAGGGAGGGAAAATAAAATCTCTATATCATCTCAAAAGTTAAAAATAAATCTATGAAAATTTGAGAAAAATAAAAAAGCAAATAACAGCCCTAAGAATTTTACAAACCAAACCAAGAATTTATTATTTATAATACCGTAAAGACCTAAAAAGAGGCCGCACTTTTCCCCACTAATAAATGTTTGGGTTTTAATATTATTTTCAATATCAAACTTTGAAGTTATAAAATGTTACACTACAAAATTAAATTATATACATTGCAACTATCGCAATTTTATTAATTGCTTTTAAAATGTATATGAGTTACATCTTAGTGTTGTATGAACTTTAAGATAATCCAAAGCAAGCGCTAGCCCAAATGTCAAAAGGAACTTTAGCACTCTATGAACTATTTATTTACTTTAGTAAATATAATTTACATTTTTGTACTTTCAAAGGAAGTTGTCTCGTTCTTGCGCCTCGATATTTTTTCATATTCTCATCTCAAATTGAAAAATTGGTTCTTGTACATCTCTTCAATAAACCATAGTTAATGCCTGATTATTATTATTAATTTGTATTTTAAGTATGAGTCATATTTATTAAATACATACTATATTATTTAATTGGTTGGCTGAATAAACATTTAAATGTCTTGTTGACTTCCTGTTTTTGGGAATTCTGTTAACACACCTTGTGTAAGAATTTCGATAAACCAAAACTTATGTCAACCGAGAGGACATTAACAATTGATTACATAAATGATAGTCATATTCTTTTTGTCTTGCATTTATCTTTTCATAGAACACATTTGTGTTTGTCTTGTTTTTTTCTGTTGCTGTTTATTTATTCTTTCTATACAACAAAAATAATACTATTTGAAAATTGTTGATTTTATTATTATTTTTAATTCTTGGCATTGAACATTTACTCAAGCTGTGGTCAATAATCTAAATTATTCATGTGCCTGAAAATACACAATTCATACTATGTACTTAGTTGAAAATGTAACTTGAATGATCATGTTAAAAAACATTCATGCTAACATACATTTTTACTTCATTGAAATTCAGTTAAATCTAGAGGTGAACTGATACTATATTTTATGATTCTACCAGTACGCTGAACCAGATGATCTGCAAAAACATGTGTTTAGCAGCTGTCACTTTTGACAGTCCAAATTTAGGTATATACCTAAATGTTGACTGTCAGGTGTCAGCTGTGAGTTGTCAGTCAGCACCAAAGAAGCCATGGGGCTACTGTATTTTTGTTTGTTATTTAAAAAAATGCATTTATAGCAGGGTCCATGACTGTTATTCGGAAGGTATTTTGCCATAAGAGTTCATGTTATTTTGCTAGGGCAATTTAAAATGTATTTTATTAAGATAAATCCACTAGTAAGAAATGATTATTAGGGAGTTCTACTGTTTTTTTTGTACCAGTTCATCTCTCACTTCATTACAAGCTTGGTTATTTAAATCTTTTATTAAAATCTTGTAAAATATTTTATGATTGTAATGGTCTAGCTCTTTGATTTGTGAAAAGTAAAATAATATTATTATATAGAATAACTTCATTAGAATATGAATTATTTTTTTTACTTAAATTACTATACAATAATTGTTTCTTCTAAAATTATTACCCTCTGTAATCAGAAGAGTAACTTGATTGTAAGAAATATATCTTTATGAGGAAAACTTTTTTTTATGAGCAGTGGCGGCTCGTGTATAGGCACTGCGTAACTGCAGCACCCCCTATTTCTACTTGATATTATAGATAACATTTAATATAATGAGTCCTTTTTTCTTTAATTCTTTATTTTTGTAGTACAATATATATTCCTCAAGCTTAGTGTCGGTAATTCAGTAGCCATTCCCCAGTTTATGAAAAAGATACAAATTTTTTTTTATAGAACTAAAGATACAAAAATCTTTGTATGGAACTGTGCACTTCACAGTGCCAACGACGTGGTGTTTGACTGTTGTGCGCATGCACACACAAAAGGGGGGAGAGCACTGTTGCTCTTGCAGTGTCGGCTCTGGCATGATGGTGGAAGGAATTTTTTTTAACTCGGTGTGTGTTGTACTTAAAAACCGTATACTATATTCTTGAATGTGATAAAGTGTAGAAGAGTGTAAAGTTAGATTATTACTCTACTTCCAGCTATTCTATTTGATTCATTTCTTTTTGTTCTTTTATTTAACAGAAAACTTTAACCATGGCCTTGTATCCCCAAGAAATAAGTTCTGTGACTGTAAGTGAACTTCAACAGCTTAAGTTTTCACAGCTATCTCTCCATAAGAATGTTACAGTTAAGAAAAAAGGTCGTTCAACACCTGATATTCTAATATCTCAGCCAGGCAAAAGCAACTACAAGAAATATATTCATAGCTTTAATTTTGAATGGTACCAACGGAAAAGTTGGCTTTGTGGCTGTGAAGTAAAAAATGCACTGTTTTGCTTCACGTGTTTGCTGTTTGGAGGTGATGTACTGTAGACAAAAGATGGTTTTAGAAATATAAACAAAATGAAAGAAAAAACTGAAAAGCATGAGAAGTCAAAGAAGCAAGTTGGTAATGTTGTTTCACTGTCACTTTTAGGAACTGTAAGTATTAAGGAGAAACTTAGTGAGGCACACATACTTTCAATCAATGAGCATAATATAAAAGTTAAAAAAAAACGTGAAATTTTGTTCAAAATAATAGGCTTCATTTACTTTTGTGGACACTTTGAAACTCCCTTATGTGGACATGATGAAAAAGACGATTCAGTAAATTCAGGAGTATTTAGAGGATTAGTAAATTTTGCATCTAAATTAGATTCAGATTTGAATAATCACTAGTGCAGTCTTCCAATATGTTTCTAAGACCATTCAGAATGTGATAATTGACTGCTACAAATATACCATGAGATGAGGACGGGAATTAGAAAAGCTTCCCTTGTAGCTGTCATGGCTGATGACACAACAGATGTTTCGAAACACACTCAAATGACCCTTTTTCTACAGTATGTATTGAATGGAGAAATATTTGAGCGTTTTTGGAGATGCTTTATTCCAGAAAATCAAACTGCAGATGGCATATCAAAACATATTTTTTTTTGACAAAATCCTTCAAGGAAATTGACAAAAACTGATAGCTCAGACATTTGATGGTGAAAATGTCATGAAAGGCAAAAAAGCAGAACTTAAAGCAAAAATAAAAGCAGTTTATAGTAATGCACATTTCATTCACAGTTATGCACATCAACTTAATTTAATGATGAGAAATGCATTAAGTATTACACAAATCGCAAGAATTTTTTTCTCTAACATTTTGGCTATTTCCAGCATTCTTCTCAAGATCACCACAATGTGTGTCCATTCTCAAGAAACATATGGACGTCAGCATTCCACGTTCATCCTCTACAAGGTGGAATTTTAACATACGGACCATAAACAGAGTTCATGAAAATTTGCAACCTTTAAAAAACTGCCTTACTGAAATTCAGTCAACATCAAATGCAGATCAAACCATTGCAGAAGCAACAGAAATTTTAAAGAAAATTTTGAAACTGAACTAAAAGTGTTCTTTCTATTGTAGGACTGATATTCATGAATATTGCAATTTAATTGAGCTGCTGAAATTTATTTATCTTGGAAAATAATCTAGATGATGTTTTTAGTGAAATTACGAAACTGATAAAAATCCTCTCGACTACATCAGAGCGCTGCTTTTCAACATTGAAAAGAATAAAAACTTTAAGAAGCACTATGAATTCGGAAAGAGTAAATGCGCTTGCAGTACTTTCAATGGAGAAAAATTACCTCAATTGTCATTCAGAGATCAAGGAGAAAATTATGAACTTTTTGCTCAAATTAAAACAAGAAGTATGGATTTCATTTTTAAATGAATAGATCAAGCTTGAACTGTAACCATTTAAGTTAACAAAAAAATCAAACATTTTGTACTTACTTTAAGATTTTATCAAGTTCTTGAATACATTTTCTTTGATATATGTTTTTTCCTTTTACACAATTTTAAAACAAAGGCTAAACATTTTCTGGAGCAGCATCCCCACTAATTTTAGCTATGAACCGCCACTGTTTATTAGATAATTGTATCATAATTATTTGAAAGAAGATGAAGGAAAGGTGGATAGAAACATATAAAAGGCACACACACAATGTGGCTGTTTCAGTTAAAAGAAAACAGTATTCACTTTACATTGCTGCCATTCGACAAAGAGGTAATGGCTTCCTCTTGAAGAAACTCATTCATTATTGTCAAATCCCCTCACCCAGATTTAATTCTATCAGAAGAGGTTTTCTTTATATATATATATTAATATATTATATAATCGGATACAATGTTCTTTTTACATTTTCCTATCTGAGTGTCCTATCATTCTTTACAAGTTTCTTTTTTGTTCCTTTTGTTTTTTTAGTTTCCTTTTTTTAAGGAAATGGTGTTGCGCATTTCTAATTTGCTTGGTTGTCAGTACTTTCATTGAGAACTAGGAATCGGAAGTATCGAGAATCAAAATATTAAGGTCGATTATTGATTCTTTAAATACCAGTAAGAATCAAGGTATCAAAGAATTGAGTTTTACATACCTAGTTATAATAGTTATTGAAAGTTAGAATGCAAACAATACTAAAATTATGCAGGTTTTTTTCATTTTTTTATTAATTTGTAATTTCAAATTCAATCATAAAGATTGATAACTTAGTAAATAAATTTAACTCATTCAAGCTTAACTGAAGTTGAATGTTAAAATTTCACAAAGTCATTTTGTTTAAGTTCAATATTATTCTTGTTAAAAGATCTATATTTCACATGTTTTTTTTACTGGGCTGGATATGATTCAGGAAAATGATTTGATACTCCACCATCAAGAGTACGCCTACTGTGTTTTTATACTTTCTAGTAGCATATATTATATCAGGTTTTGAGATTTTATTACATTAAAAATATGACATGTTTAGTCTACTGCTTACTTCAAAAATGACTTTGTCAAGAGCTTTGGAACCATTTGTTTGGACCAGAAAACCATTTTTATCGGTTAGCATATTTTAATGAATAGCCTACTATTAATTTGAAACATCATGGTAATTATGTTTATTTTTATTTTATTTTTAGGGCCTACCATCCACAAATATATTTCAATAGAACATTTTATTCAAATTTTAAATATGATATAGGCCCTTATTAAATTCAACTACTTTTCCATCAAGTGGAACACTTAAATTACTAAACCAACTCACAAATTTCTGTCACTGTTATATAAAGTTTGTTTTATAGTTGTAAAATTTCAGGTTATTTTTAGGAGTAAACTACTAGGTCTAGCTAGTAAATTAAACGCTGTATAATCTATTATCGTTTATTGACTATTTTCTTAGTTTGCACAAGTGTGAATTAGTGAAGGAATAACCTTTTTACTTCTAATAAAATGTATTATTGCCTGATGACTTACTTCTAAGTAAGAATTTATACAATATTAAAATCTGTTGCAATAGATTACTCAAAAGAAAATTTTCTTCTGCCTAATTTTTGCAGATTGTTTGGAAAAATCAAGGCTTTAATTTATCCTAATATGTTAATTAATATGTGTAAATCATTAACTCTCAATTATTAGATTTGTTTGTTTTTTTAATTTCAAATAATACATTTTATTTCTATTAATCTCTTTGTTACCGATTCTTTGAAAAAATTTTGACTGGAAGGTCTTAACTATTGCATTCCATGCAACATACTTTTTAGTGTTGTAGTACTAGTATTTAAGTTATGTTATGTGTTATTGTATTGAGAAAAACTATACACATATCCATTATATCGTACTTCATGTTTTAGGAAAAAGTTTATTCTTAAATTTGCAGATTTAAAATGATTGCACTTTTATTCATCATTATAGTAAAATCCCAATTTAATTCTGCTATTTCATAAGTACAATAATTTGAATACTTTGGGAATTTTAGAGTCTTCTTGATTTTGTTTACATTGCAACTAATTTTAAAAATTCCTACAAGTTGATTATTATTATTTGCTAATTATCCATCTATATCTCAAACTTTTTCAAACAAGCTGCTACCAATATTTAATGTCTGTTAATTTTTGTTTTTTCTTGTATTTTTTTAGTATGAGAAAGTAATATATTTTCAGAAAATTAAAAATTATATTTAACTGAGAAAGTTTACTAAAAGATGGCATTGTTTAGAATGCATGAAATAATTAACGAGATAAGTTTATTTGATTTCCATAAAAATCTAACATGACAATCCTTTCAGTTTGACTTCCTTACCTAATTTAAATTGCAATATTTTTCGACCTTTGTGGTCCAGGAGTAAAGTGATGCCACAGGACAGGGTCTTCTTGGGTTCAAACCCAGTCGGGATGGACAGATTTTTCTTGAGTGATAAAAATCCCTAGCACAACTTCCTTCAGAAGAGAAATAAAGCCGTCGATTTTGACATATAACCTTGGAAGGTATGTGAAAATACCATTCCCGGTGAAATTGGTAGCTTTTGCTCTCTCATAGATATTGTGTGCTGATATCAGTTGGTTCAGAAAGTGCACCTTAGATTCCTTAAATAAATAAAATATATAATTTTGCAGTATTTCCACATTGCTTTAATACATTACTCAAGCCATTAGATTATTCTTTTTTATATATCTTTAGTTTATAACGTTTAGGTTATGTAACACTTGAAAATAATCTACTTTCACAAAATATTCTACAATAAATAATTATTTCCCCTTGTTGGCGAGGTTTAGCTTTAATTATTTGGAAATAAGAATGAGCCTTTTTAATATAAACTGTCACTCTCAAGAAAAATGTTCAGAGTTCCTACACATTTTATTTTATGTAGTAACTGTTCAGGCTATATGGTTAAGTACTAATTACACCATAATGGATTAGGAATTGAGAATGTTGAATTTAGAGGAAGTGGACCCACATTTATGGGGATGGAGAATGGAAAACCGCTTAGGAAAATCCGACCGAGATCTCCGTGTCCTCGGTAGTCTAGATCAACACTACTAGTGCGTTAGGTAACTACACTACCGAGGCGGGTGTTTCTACACAAAATCGTGAAACTATTTCAAGGATTTTCTAAAATTTCTCCAAGACAAGTGTATAAAGTAATCATGGCAAAATATACATTATTACATGTTTTATTTTATTTAACTCAGGCTCCCATCTCCCCTACACTTGCACTTTTCCACGCCTTCTATTATCTTTATTTTAGTTCATGACATAACGAGTTATCAAAATAATTAAAACATAATACAAACTCACCCCTTTCCTAGTGATGAGTTTAAAGGTCAGGAGCTGGATGTTGGTCTGTTCTAGATGTTAGTTTATAAGTTGTATGTAGATATAATCAGTCAGTTTAGAAAGTGCATGTTAAATATCCCAACTTTCACTGTTCATATTGTGCATTATAGTTTATGTTATGGAAATTACAAAACCAAAATAGGATTTATAAAATGACAATAATACAAACTAGTTTTATATTAATGAATGATTCATTTACTTGATATAATATTTAAAAGGCATATAACAGGATTCAGACAACTAATGAATTTTCTCAGATATATTGAAAATTTCATCTACTGACTTACTCCCGTTTCCTGCTGATTTCCTGACTCTTTTTTTAAAAAAAGGGGGGGGGGACAAAAGAATTTCAAGGACAACTAACAAATTTCAGGAAAAAATTGTAAAAATGAGAAAGTCTAGAACATTTCAAGGCCTGAATAAAATATTTTAAAATTCCAGGTTTTCCATGAAGCGTAGGAACCTTAGCTTAGTAGCTTACTGAGAAGAGTTTGAATATCATGTGGGATGATCTTTAGTTTTATACGGAGTAATATCTCAAGTTACCATTTGTTCCTTTATGATCATTGTATAGATTGATTTGTTGTAATTTATTACCAAGATGTATTATTAAACTATTAAAAAAAATAGAAAATGTGTTTTAAAGTTTGTTTCTAGAGATGAGCCTTTACCGGTATTCAATATTTAATTTCATAAAAACTGGCAAATCTATGATACTAGTGATGTATGAGGTTTCGACAGTAAAATTATTAACAGCTAGAATACGCATTAATGTTTTAAAAAAGGTGTCATTATATGCTGTTGTACACTACAAATTAACGTTCATAACATATAGATATATTAGGGATGGCTCTCAAATCCTTAAGGATGGCAGAGATAATTTTGGATTCAAGCATCATATCTTTAAAAAAAAAATTAAATTTTTCAAGTGAAATTTGCTATAGAGATCTAATACCACTTATTGGTGGTTCGGAACCAATATAATTATAGGATAAATTCAACAACCAGGCACTAGACCAGTAAGTTAACACTTAACTGAATGTTATAGTGTTGATTGTAAGAAAGTTGAACATATTGTTATATCACGATTGGGCATCTCAAGAACTTGGTAAGTATATAATACCATGTTATCACACTAACTTCTAATTTAAACTTTGAAAAAAATAGTGTTTAACTGATATTCATAATTAAATTATTTCAATTCAACTAATATTAAACAACGCTAAGTATTATTTTTTATTAGTTCATAATTTATTATGTTTACTTTCAACAAAACTACGATAATGTTTCTCACAGGTTACAACATAGCGAAAACAAGATTTCTACAGTTTAATTTTTTATGTCAGTGCAAACAAAGTAACAAATTCAACATTTCCACATTTAGATTTTTAGGCCCTATTGTGCAAAAACTTAATTAAATTGGTTCTCTTTACATTTCGTTAATCTATTATTACAAGTCAGAATAGAAAAGTATTCATCAAATTAACATTAAATAGGAAACGGCCATTTTGCATTTTGGAACTGTTTTAACTTGTAATTTGAAATTTAATAGGCCTGTGACAAAGTTGTTTCTATCTTTCTATCTCTAAGAAATTTAACCATTTCATTTAGTGCTACATTTAGACAGTTTAGCTCAATTTACTTTTTTTTTAAATTAATTATGTAAATTAAAGTAGCTGTGGCTGACTATATATTTTTTTAAATAACCTTTGCATTTTTTTCCATGTATGGGTATTCTCTGACAAGTTAGGTGATTTTTATGTGAATCAGTGCTGGTGAAGGAAGGTGTCGCAATAGATTATCAAGAAACTGATGACTCATGTTTGTTTGCTTTCTTTGTTTTTTACTCTAATGATATCAAATATTGAGATACCTATCATCAAATTAGTTTTAAATTTTCAATAAGTCGAGTATCGGTAAAAATGTTACATTTGTCCTTCCATCACAATTTGTTTCTCTTTTAAATATTTAACCATTGTATTATCCGTTTAACAACTATAGTTATACATGTATTGCTTTATTTTTTAAGTATTTGTAAACTAATTTATCTTTCTGTTTTCTAAAATTTCACTTTTGAGCTATTGTTTAAAAATAGGAATGTGCAAGAACTTTTGCAGTCCAAGATTTTAGAGAATTAAATTTTTTAACTATCAAAATTAGACTAAGTATAAACATTCGCTTTTAATTCTGCTATTTTAACCATTTTTAGACTGTTTTAAATCTGAAATACATATAAAAAATTACCTAATTTGTTACATGTGTCCCTAGTATATGTTGATCTATCATTAAAATTTTACTAAAAAAGCCCTCCAGAAGTTTTAATATGTTCTTAATTATGCAAATCCAGGGTAAGCATTCTTTTAAAATTATTATTTTAATTGTTAATTCAATACTTTCTATTTCTCAAAAATGTTAGTATCCTAAGTCTTGCACATTCTTACAGTAAACATTTATTTTATGTGTTATGATGGAATTCGCAGGGTCATTATAATGTAAGCTATGTAAAATTGAAATAAATTTTAAATTACCTTAATATTTTTTTGCATTTTTTTATTATCATTGTAAAGTCTTTTAAAACAATTGGCCTGAAAGCCAGCCTTAATATAGCCACAGTTTGTCATATAAAAATGACTGCCAAAATGAATTGGGTATACTTTAAATACAAAGTGTGTTAGTGTGATTAGTTAACAATTATTTAGCAACCTTTTCGGTTAGCTCTTTCTTTTCTTAAGAAGTTATAATATGGTTAACTATGCAAATATGTGCAAAATAACTTGCACTAAGCAAAATATAATGAGTAATTAATTAAATGTGATACAATTTTAGAAAAATGAAGAAAATAGTAAAATATTAAACATTTCTATACACTACTATCCATCATTTTTATTTGATAATGTAGATAAAAAGTAACTCTAAATTGATATCTTCATCAGGAATTGTTTCCAACCTTTGGCCGAATTAGTTTAGTAAAATGCCTCCTTCCTCTTTCGTTCTACTGTTCATCCTCCTTTTCTTGCTACCTTTCTTCTCCTCACCCTCGCAATATGGCTGTTATTTTCTCCTCCCATTTCTCTCTTGGTTTCCCTCCCAATCTTTAACCATCTGCATTGCATGACCATACCATCAATGAATGAATAAGAGACTTATGTACGGTCAATTTTAGGATAACACATTAAAGGATTCAAACAAAGTGAAGAAATTAATACAGGTAAAGAGAGTACTAATGATATTTAAAATGAATTAAATATTTTTTAACAAAGTGTTTTATATATTATAGATTTGGCAATCCATTTTTGAGCCAATACATGTTTTTAAATATTTATTTACTCTAAACCAGACTTATACAAATATCACTTTATATTTTATTTGCTCTAAATCAGACTTGACATATCACTTTAGGGCCTACCATTAAACTGCTGAGAAGGTAGAACAATGCAAGTTTCAAACTGACACGACTAAGTTAAGTTTTTTCCAAGCACAGTTTTAAATTAACACCATTCGATACAAGATTATTTTATACATCCAGAAATCTCAAGCATTCACTCTAAAATAATACAAAATTTCATAGTACCATTTGATAACTATTTTACACACTCCCTGACTTAATTAGAAGGATAATTTCAGTCAAATATGTTATTAAATTATTAATGAGCTAATAATATAATTTTTTATAGAAAATTATTTTTTATTTAGGTGCTAAATTTTAAGTAAAGCAATTTAAATAAAATAACTTAGGCAAAAATAGACTGAAATGTATATAAAAGTGTGAATTTAAAATGAAGAGGCTACAGTTTTAAAATACTGTATCACCAACAATTTTGTTACATACAGAAGATGATAAAGATGAATATAAACAGAGCATAAACTTTCTCGCTCTATTGTTTAAAATATGGGAATATTTACTCAAAATTCATAATAGAATATACACTAACGAAAAAAAAAAAATCGTCCTATGCATGCGTAAAGCATTTTTTGACTCGTGGTTTTAAATTTTATAATTTTATAATGAATTAAACATCTTCATTTGTATATTTGAACCAATAAAAAAATATTGATATTGAGTCCCCAAGGGTCAACAATTAGTATTAAAATGTAGACTTCCAGTATAAAATTGTCTACGTTTTATTAGGAGTTGCACAACTTATGGTTATTGCATTGTTATTAAATTCCTCATTTATAAATTTTGACCAATAAAATAGGTAAATATTGACTATTAGATCTAAAATTATAGTTAGATCATTGTTGTACAAACATTTCCCCTAAAAGGTTAAAAGAAAAAGAACATACACTTTTTGAGGGTTAGCTTATTTCTTACTCTATAGCATTTGAGAATTATTGCATTAAAACTTAAGTAGTATCTATTTACAACTAAAGCTCACAAAATTGTAATAATATATTTGCCAATATCTCAGAAATGGTTGCTTTTATAAAAATATTTTGTATAAAAGTTTTATTTTTAATAGTACTAAAATTTTGCAATGATAAGTTATTTAGTATCTCAAATAGTTGCGGAGATAGAGATTTCCGCTTCTGTAAAGTATACTAAAAATCATTTTCATGGGAAAATGAAAATTGCAATTTTATTTATAATCTTACTCAACGCCTAGATATGAATTTTAATCAAAATCGTTAGTCAATTTTGAGAAAATTGATTTTTTCTCTTTTAGTTTTTTATTAAACTACTCTTAATTTTGCGGTTAAAAAGACACACGGTCAAAGACCACTTTTTAGAGTTCAGGGAGTCATGAGACGTCTACATCAAACAACATTTCTGGTTATATTTTTTTTACGGTGGCAATACTTTACCTTTAGTGTTAGAAAAATTTAAAAAATATATATATTTGTGTATAGCTTGAAAGTTATTGGTTTTATAAAAATATGTTACCAACAACATATGTGTATTATAAATACAATACATATTTGCATTGATAGGTAATTTCATATCTCAAATAGTTTCAGAGATGTGATAAAAAAAAACAAGAATAAATGCATCAGACCCCAGCCCTTAAAGTAATTTTGCCGAAATATCGAGATTAGCCATTTTGTTTAAAATATGTATAAATGCTTTGTAATGGAATTCAATCAAAATGGTTAGAGCCAATTTTGAGAAAACTGACTCTTTTTTTGCCCTTCAGTAAACTACCCTTGGTTTTAAGGTTAAATATTTAATTCCAAAAACCCCTAAGGGCAGCCCTATGAAAAACCTATATACCAAGTTTTAGCCTGATCGGTAAAATAGTTTAGGCTTTAGTTGGAGGTACAGACTAACAGACAAAAATTCAAAAACCACTTTTTCAGAATCGAGGAGGTGGGAGTGGGGTGGGGGGTCGTCATGAAACATTGAGATTCATCAAAATCTTGAGTTGGATTTTTTTGACGATCATAATACTTTCTCTACCTATAAAATAGCGATAAAGTATAGAGGGAACTAACACATTTTAACTTTTACATTAAAGAGAATAAGATAGTTCACACTTAACATTGGTGCCATTGGACAAAGAGGCAGCAATGCATGGGTGAACTATGTTCTTATTTTCATTGTAAAAGTTAAATTGTGTTGGTACCTTTTTTTTAGGTGTCTATCCATCTTTCCTGTACCACCCTCCAGAATATATAATCAAATGTACCTCATAAAGCGAAAAGATGTTTTCCCTAGAAGAATGTATCAACCAACTGGCAATTGCCTTAAAAAAAGAGTAGTGAAGCTAAACCTTAATCTATCAAGAATAAGTATATTCTGATGCTACTAGGAAAAAAATCTCGACAGATCCTGAAATAATTTTCAAATGTTTATACATCATATTTGTAGAGCTTTGAAATGTGCTACCGGAAAAGACTTGAGAAGACCAGAAGGACATACAGGGGGTGATACATGAAGAGAACCATTTTGAATGTGATTTTTCGGTACAAAGTTAATTGGCTTGGACACATCCTTAGGAGGAACTGTCTTTAGCATGATGTCATAGAAGGAAAGGTTGAGGAAAAAGGAGCGTAGGAAGGATGATGATTCAAATATTAAATGACTTAAAGAAAATAAGAAAATTCTGGAAGTCCACTGACAAAAGGAATATACCTGTCGTAAGACAACACAAAATACTAATATACATCAACATAGATGACTATCACTTTTAAGGTATAACTTGGTAGAGTCTTGGAAACTTAACCTAATGTGGACCGAGATGGTGTAGAGTTTTATGAATGAACTTGCATAAGAGGCATGTTTACTAATGAAGGATGAGTCACAGTACAGTATTGAATATTATAAGTACAGTTGTACAGTACTGTAGCATTGTATGATACAAAACAGTAATATACATACAGTACAATATACAATATATTATGTGTTAATATAATGGTGTATATACATGTGTGTAATATTCGGAAATGCAGTACAGTACTGTAAATAATATATTGTTTTGATTCGAATAAAACATTACTGAATTGGAAAACTAACAAACACAGCACTTGTAAAAACACCACAGCACCTGCACAACTGTTCCACTCGAGTTACACATACAAACTGTGAGCTTAGAGAGTTGAATGACCTTGGATTGTGATGACTGGCACCAACAACTGTGTGCACATGCATGTTTCGAGTTACATTTAATCTTCACCGATATCGGTTCATAATACTGTGGCTATGATTCGCAAAAGTGATCTTAATATTAAACTAATTTTCAATATCAAGCTTCCTTATCATCCACTGGAAAAATCCAAGCACTGAAAATGAGAAGACCAAAGGAACCGAAGAAGCTTTGATCCAAGCCATCAAACTGTAAAATAATAATCAAATTAATTACTTATTCAGTTCACCCACATACAATTAAAAAATAAAGACTTTTTTCAATCACTTCTGTGAACAAAATTACTATTGTCTTGGGAAATGTTTCCCAAACTTTCACCAGTTGTGTACCCCTTTCTGGGCCATGGCATAACCAGCGTACCCCTTCTAGCTTATCAATAAAAAAATTGATATAAAACCCTGCCATCTTGTAAATCAACTTACTTACTCACTATGACATTAAGAGTGATGCCAGTGGGTCACTTTTCTCACTTTTATTCACTTTTATTTTCATTAGTCACTAAAGTCACTTTAAAAAAATCACTTTAGTCACTTTTCTATACAAACTTACTAGGCTTACTTACCAGTTTTAAGGGTTTTTAAGGAGGAAGATCATAATTTAGGTTATCTCATTCAGAAACATTGAATGTAATATAAAATCTAATAGCTGCATAATAAAGCCCACTTGTTAATTTTTATTGTTTTTTGCTGGCATAATTTAAAGTGAATCTTGATTATGAGAAACTGAGGGGTTTTCTTAAAACCATAGCACATCCTAATGGTTTTGTTCGATATTACAATGCTCTTTGTTGCTTATTGCTTTAATGGTCCCATGGTCTACGGTGCTAATCTTACAATAGACTAGACTGCTGAGAACGAGGCGATTGGAGTTTGATCTCAGTTGGGTGCACTGAGAGTGGTTTTTCCTAAACTTTTTTCCACTTTCTCTTATCATGCAAATTTGGGCTCACTTATAATTCAACCTTTCTTATCCCTAACCCATAAGCAAATAACTCTGAGGGTTAGAAAGCTACAGTGCTAAGAAGAAAAAAAAAATCTTAATTATTCATAATGTTTTCAAAAAAATGTTCACAACACAGGTTTTGTTTTGAAATTATCCAAAGCTGTATTAATGTACAGCATTTTTATTTTGAGTTTGTTCATTTTTAACAGAAGGAAGGTTTTTTAACAGAAGGAAGGTTTTTTAGCAGATAAGTGCTTGTAGTGCCAGGAATATTTAACTGTACATAACTGAACTCTGGTCAACTATTTAATGTTCCTGAAGATAGGTTGATTGATGAGTGGAAGTTTTTACAACTTAAGGAAAAAATTCATGAAAATGAAGGTGTTAGAGTAGATGAATTTTAGAACCATTTATTCACATTGTATAATCCAGATGAAAACTATATCCAACTCTATGTAAAGTTATAAAAGTTTCACTATTTCTTTCCTATGGAAATGCAAATTTTGAAAGAAGGTTTTCACTTCAAGTAGAGTCCTCATAGAAGATTGGGCCTAAATGTCATAACAGACATTGAGTGCATATCAAACTACAAAAGATGCAACACATATGTATAATAACTAACTATAGCTAGGGATTGTTCATTACTAGATAGTTATTAATTAGCTCTTGCCCAAGATGCTCACAAAAGCTATCAAACTCAGTTGGAAGAAGATAAAATAAAATTTGATGATAAAAGGAGGAAAGAAAATGAATACATTGAAAGAAGAAGAAAATAAAATTTAAGAAACATCATACAAGGAAGAAATTTTGAAACATGAAGATGGACAAAAAGAGAAGCGAAATCTTGAAGAAAAACACAAAACTGCAAATGTTCACAGAAACAAATTAAAGGTTACAAAAGGATTTGAAGGAGAAGAGTTTCCATGGACCAGAACTTGCTCAAGCATTGTTGGCACATGTTTGTCAAGTACAAAAGGAGGAAGAAATTACCAGAAGAGAATCAGACCATCTTAAAAAGAAAATTGAAATATGCAAAACATCTTTAATAACTTCATTCTTTAACACAAAACCTAAAATAATTTTTTTTGCAACTCTTAAAAAAATAAAATATTGTTAACCATTCTTTGTGGGTCATACTCCATCGAGGATCAAAACTCAAATTACACTTTTTAAAGTTGTGTTTGTGATTTTCTAAGTTATGTTAAACTTTGGTTTTAACTGGTATTTTTGATATGGGACAAAGAAAAATACATATGACTGATTCATACTGCTGGTATATTCTTGTCACGTCACCTTTTAAGTCACTTTTTAATAACTCTTTTACGGCTTCTTGTCATTTTTCTCACTTATTTGAAGACACTTTGGCAATTGCATCCCTGCATTAGGAACTTTAAAAATCATGGTCACACTTAAAAAAGTATTCCACCTATCCCTATCTTGAGCTAGTTCTACCCAATAGTCTCTTCCCAATGAGTTTGACAGTCAATACCATGAACACGGTTCTAGATTCTCCCATTCACACTGCTTGTCCTGCGCACCATAATCTATGAGACTTGATTATCCCAAAAATGTCTTGTAGTAAGTACAGGGTATGTAACTCATCGTTATGTAGCCTCCTCCACTCCCCCATAACCTCATCCTTTTTTTTGGAGCAAATATCCTCCTGAGCCCTTGTTTTTGAACACTAATATATATATAATTTTGTCATGTAAGGTAAGTGATCACTTTTCCCCCCTCATACAGAACAAAGTTGGTAAAATTATTGTTTTGTATAATCTGAGTTCCTTGAAAGTAGGCGAGATTACAACTCACTGACCGAGTAATAGCATGCATGCATTTCCTAAGTGTAATCTTCTTTTAATTTCTTATCTAATATCATTATTGCTAATTAAAATTGTTCCTTAATATTTACACTCATTAACCCTGACAAATGATATGTTGTTCGAAATACTCTCCAAATTAATCCCTCATAATATGTTTTCTGCATGAAGATATATTTAGTCTTTTCAGCGGTCACTTCTAAACTTATTTCCTCACTAGCCTCAAGTAAAATCTCTGCATTTTCTAATAGCTTTATTGTACCGTTTAATGTCAACCCTCTCCTACTTTCTTTTTCTTGCATTACCCTCAGAGTATACTCTAAGGCTAGATTAAAAAGTAACAAGGAAAGTGAATCTCTTGTTTCAAACCATTATGCATTTTGAAAGTATCTGATAAGTGGCATCCAACCCATACCCTGGCACATGTATACCTCAAAAAGCTCGACAAGTTTTTTAGGTATCTCAAACTTAGCTAAAATCTCACAAAATTTGTTTCTTTTAACTGAATCATAAGCTTTTTTTCCCTACAAATATTTGACAAATGGTGAAAATCTGATTCATTGTTGATCTATTTTGTCAAAATCCACTCTGATTATTCTCGATTAATTCCTCAGCATATGGCATAAATCTCATGAAAATTATGTTGGATAACATTTTAAAGCATGTTAATATTAGTGCGATACCTCTATAGTTATTTCAATCTATTTAATCTCCCTTTATGAAAATGGGTATTATAATACCTTCCTTCTATTCTTGTAGTTTAGTAATATTGCATATTTCTATATAGAACACAGCAGCTTATAAATTTATATTACTAATATTTCACCACCTCTCTTTATTAACTGAGCTGGAATTGAATCTACACATGGAGATTTATGGTTCTTCTTTAACTTCTTAGCTTCTTTGACTTCACAAATACTCGGCTCTGGAGCCTTTATGAACATTTAAAATTTGCGTGATGTGGTTTTTCCATCTATTAAAAATATTATTCATGTCTACCACAAGATTTCCATTCTCATCTTTCACTAAATTGGCCCTAGTGTGATAATATTTTCTATATCCACCAACACCTAAATTTATCAACTATTATACACAACATACCACAGTAAAAGGGATTTAAATGTAATATAGGAATTATGCGAGAGGTATTTGTAGCTGGATGACCTACATGATAATTAGTAAAAAAAAACTATACAAGCTCACAGCTACAACATAGTAATAGCATCTATTTGGATAAGAACAATCAAAGGTACAAAATGGAGTACAACTTGTTATACTGAAGACTGTGCACCTATGTTAACTAATTTTCATATTTAAAAAAAGCAATCATGTATTATGTCCTCAAGAAAAAGCTACATTATAGTTTAAGCTGTCATTTTAATGTATGAAAATACAGGTTAGCTCCTACATAATCCAAGGTCATCCAAGAGGGGGAGCAAAAGGTTCAGTTTGCCCCAGACACACCCAAAATTACCCTCCACCCCGATTCCCCCTCCCTTCCAAACATCTCTAGTTTTTATTACAAACATTTTATAGGGGACACAATAAATTAGAGATGCTCAAAACAGCTTGTAGTGAAGTTCACTGAAATGAGCAGTTAATTTATTTAGTCCAATTGTCAATTATTGTGATTGTGAAGGAACTGATTTAATGGATTCTTTCAATGTTCTTGTGCAAAATCATGTATCTGGTGAATAAATAGTGAAGTATTATACCTTAGTTGGGTGAAAAAACATTTACCTTAGAGAATATACAATTCAGTTTCACAGGTAATATTGTAAAATTAGGAATAATATATTACCTATATTGTTTACATTCTGCCAAGACTACAATACATTTAAAGTTTGCTATTAGCTTGCATAAGTTATTGGTTTCAGAAACCAATTAAAATTTCAATAACTTTAATGAAATATGGTAGTGTAAAACTTAATTTCATTTGTTTGAATGACAAATTGTGTGTGGTATATTTATATTCAACCAATCATTTAGGTTAGGCAAAGTTTGAAACAAGTATTACTTTTGTACAATATAATTAAAGTGGCTCCTAGCTTTTATAACTTATTGCTTTCAGAAACCATATTTTATTGAAAGTTTGATAACCATAGCTAAATAAGGTAACATACAGTAGACTCGCGGCTTCTTTGGTGCTGACTGACAGCTTTGAAAAGTTACCAGACCAAATTATGTATCCTTACGACGAACCATATGATCTACAAAAACATGTGTTTAGCAGATGTCACTTCTGACAGTCAAAATTTAGGTATATACCTAAATGTTGACTGTCAGAAGTCAGCACCAAAGAAGCCATGGGGCTACTGTAGCTAAAACTTGATTATATTTGTTCAAATGACAAACTTTGTACATCAGTTAAGCTCAACCGATCATTTAGGTTAGAGGCTTGTAGCAAGTTTACCTTCTTAGTCTAAATCAACTTATTTATATAAACACGAGTTTCAAACTTAGTTATGCTCTTAAAACCTTTTATTAACATATTTATTTCATTTAACTAATCATACATTGATATATTCTGAACAAACTCTGTGGTCTTTGAGTAAAGTGCTTGCCTCGGGACCCAATTTTCGTGGGTTCAAATCCAGCTGTAGTAAAAAAAAATCTATTATAAAATCCTTAGCACAACTTTCTTCAGAGGTGAAGTAACGCTGTTGGGCCCATGTCGATTGTGGAAAACCTGGAAGGTATTTGAAAATACCCTTCCAGGCAAAATCGGTAGATTCTTTCGCTCTCGATCGTAAGAATAATTCTCGTGTGCTGACAATCAGTCAGTTCATTAAGTGCACATTAAATACTTCAAATAAAAAGAATAATAAAAAGTACACAATCATACAAATTCGCGAACGATGTCAAAATGCCACATTTCCTTGTATGTGTAAGAGAGAAAAATAAAACAAAGTTTCTTTCTCTTTTACAAAATGTTGTGCAGACGATAGATCATAATTTTTAACTTCAGATGAACATCCAGTTACATTATAAAAATATATGACTAATTTTCTTCGTGCAATTGTAGGAATGGTTAAAGTTGAACTATTAGTTCGTGAATTAAATATAGATATATATGTGAATTTTAAAGATGGAAAAATGTAGTTATTGTCTTAATGCATCATATGATATCAGTATATTTAAATATGTAGATGCATTAAGTGTACATAGACCAATATTCCAAAATAAAATATTCTCTTTTATTATTAATGTGTAGACTTTGTCTACAATCCTAGAAGAATCGACTTAGAAAATTGTATACAACTTACCCCGTTTCACCGGCCCTGCGTCTAGAACTACGAGTCGGGAAAAAAACATAAACACTACCGAGCATAAGCACGCCGCGAGAAGAACTAGCCGCTACTCTCAAGTTTCGATTGGCGACCACCAGAGAGCGCTACACTAACATGGATAGTCCAAGAATTTAAGATGCGAAGAGATGTTGTTCTTCTACGTTCTCGAAGTGTCGGGATGTTTGGAGTATATGGTAGATAGTAAAGGTTAAGACTTAGATATTATATTGATAATTAAAATTTAATGAAATGTGTGGGTTTAAATTAGTTAACAATTAAAGATATTGTGATATTTGAATTATGTTTGAACTTTATAAAAAGTTAAGTTACTTGGTATACATATTAATTGTAACATGTACTAAAATAAGAGTCAAATGTAGTAAGCTAAAAACATAACATACATATTATTGAATGGCAATCATTTATAAGTCAACTCATACGCCAACAATTAATAAAAACATTGGTTTACTGAGATAATTAAAATATTTTGTAGAAGTGTGAATCAATTACAAATGAACACATTGAATGAAATTATATACTATAGGCCTAATTGACCACTTATTTTGAGTGAAGGTAAATTATAGTCAACTATAGTCGATTATAGTAAACTCAAAATAAGTGGTCAATTATAGTTTATCGTTTCATTCAATGTGTTCATTTGTAATTGATTCACACTTCTAAACTATATTTTAATTATCTCAGTAAACCAATGTTTTTATTAATTGTTGGCGTATGATTTGACTTATAAATGATTGCCATTCAATAATATGTATGTTATGTTTTTAGCTTACTCCATTTGACTCTTATTGTAGTACATAATACAATTAATATGTTTACCAAGCAACTTAACTTTTTATAAAGTTCAAACATAATTCAAATATCACAATATCTGTAACGGTTAACTAATTTAAACCCATACATTTAATTAAATTTTAACTATCGATATAATGTCTAAGTCTTAACCTTTACTATATTCTACACTCCTTACGGAAGATTCTTTTAGAATGTTTTCTAAAATGTTGTATATGATAGAGGTTTCTGTTGTCATTCGCGTAACCCCCTCACTCCCTTTGGTTATTCATATGTTTACCTCCACCTTTAGTCCCGTTCTCCATGTTTTCTGGGGATTTGTATATATATGTGTGTGGCGAGGCTATGAATGGCCACTCTTGGATTTAGCTTGGATGAAGGTATTGTTAAAATGTAAGATCTAAATTCTTTTTCGACTTAATGTTTTTTTCTGGTTATTAATTTTTATTTAACTTTTTAAAATTCTCTTTCGCTCCATAATATTAACTTTGTAACGAGGGACTTATGTAGATTTTGATCAGTGTTATACTTTAGGTCAAGGAATTTGTATGAATCTCGATAGTTCATGGAAATCGATAGTTAATTAATTTATGTGGATATCGATACTTTATTTATTTTTGAGACTATCGATTACTTTGTAGAGATATCTCTTGACCTAATTGTGAGACTCCCTTATCTATGCTGAAGAAATACTATTATGATAGTTATTATTGGTAATTTTGGGACTAAGTTTTCCTTAACGAGGATTTTTGGCAGTTTTAAAAGAGAAAACGTAGACAAATCTCACCTGTAGTTAAAATAATTATTCTGGGGAATGCCTATTGGCCGTACGATGGTACAAGTTTATAAGATCTTAATGTATAATTGGGAATTTGTATCGGGAATAATGAGGGAATTTTCGAGGACTCATGTTGTAACTTATGAAGATAGATTTGAATTTCGTAATGAATATTTTATTTTGTTTTGACGAAGATCACTTACCTTTACAAACTGTTTAGGTGCGGAAATAATTGATTTAGGTATTATTGTTCTCTTAAAGTAATTGTCTTGAGTTAACGCCGTATTTAACTATGATATTGTATTTTGCTTCAAGCATTCAAATGATAATGCTTATACTTATATATTTAATTATGATACGTTTAAATAAATATCAACAAAGCTACTCCCAAGTCTTTTCAATGCTAAAAATAGAAATAATACCTTTAAGTTTTGAGTGTTTTGGTATATCTTTAGTTTGGGTATATAGTTATATATTTAATTTTCCCGGAGGGCAACCTTCATTATATTATTCCCGCAACTGGTGTGAGCTGCTTGCTCTGGGTTTTGAAGGTCAATCTCGGATATTCAAAAAACAAGAACTCCAGCCGCTCACTCTTATCGCTTTTTTTATTTGTGATTTGGACCTTCTATTACGTTATGATGTTGCTAAGGACGGTTCAAATGTTACCTATCTACACTATCATTAAGACGTGAATTCCAAAAGCAAAATTTATGCGAAAACCACCAAATATAGAAGTACCTATTGATAGTTTGGATAAACTATTAATTTTCAGAATTGGTTTCTAGTCATTTAGAAAATACAAAATAATATAAACCTTTTTGTATTTGTAGGTACTACTTTTGTTTCCATCAGAGATAAATTATATATTTACTTTTAAAACTTCTATGGGAATAAAAAGCATATATCAATATCATACAAGTATGATAAATAATTTATTTACTTTTTGGGTGATATTTTCTTTTTGCATTACCTCTTGGTGTGTTTTGGCTCCTGATACTTCTTAACAAACTCCGCTTGTTTCTGTGGCAAATTTTAAGTGATCAACAACTTATTTTTTATATATATACACTACATTTGATTGAAATTTTGACAAAAACTCCATATCAATTAAAAGAAGGGTAAAAAAAAATCAATAGGTAGGTAGGCCTATTCTTTTGAATATAAGGGCATCAAAGTAGAAAGATATTGTTGCTGATATTCTAAATTTATAGATTAAAGGGCCTACTGATGATGATTTTTTTATTTAAAAAAGGGAACATTCTAATTATTTGTTATTAGTTACTTGCTTACATAATCTATGATTAATGAAATGTACATTAAAAGTTTGCAAACTACATCTTGTAGCTCAATTAGAACTAGTTCACATAAAGTGTTCAAACTAGTAATAGTAATTCCGCTAGAGGAATAGTTAATTATGAACTATTAGTTCGTGAACTCCACAATATCCCTAAAATAATAATTTAAAAAATCCAGTAGCTAAAACTAACTTTTTAAATGACTGAAACAGAGTGACTACATTAACAGTAGCTCATTCAATCACTCTCAGGTGCCAGAGCTTAAAATAAATGGTTTGTGTCATTTTTTTGGAACTAGTTCTCTATTCTAAGCTTGTACTCCCTTTGGCCCTACACCAACAACCAGTGTGGGTCATGTCTATAAGAAAGAGGGGGAAGAAAACTACAAAATTCCTTATCTCAAAGTAAAGAGGAAAGCTCGCTGCAAGTTCTAGAATATCTTTAAAAATTTATGTATTTGTCAGAGAAAGGCTAAATTTAAAGTCCTTTTTTCATCAAGCCTAGTCTCATAGCTCTAAAAATATGTTTAAAAATTTGTTGAAAATGAGTCAATGTCAATTTTTTTTCTCTATTAACAAAACTCAAACTATAGGGTTGTTAAGGAAACAAGAACCCTGTTGGAATCTCTCAATTTTATTTTTTGATATGAACCTTATTTTGAAATAATGCATCATAAAATTAAATATTGCGTCAGCGCTGAAGATCTGCGTGGCAAATTTCACTTACCAAGGCATTCCACTTAACAGACCTTGCTTGATAATGATTCACACAGTCGCCACAGATATACTTATAGTCTTTCCTATGTATGCCTCGCAATATATATAAATCATGTGGTTATATAAATTTTCATTACTATTTTCAAAAGTACGCTGATATATGAAAAAGGGAGATGAAGAAGAAAAAACACATTATTTATTTTTATTAGTATAAAGTATAATGCTTCATTTTTGTACAAATGTAAGATTGATATTTTATTTCTTATATAACAGTTTAAAATTATAAGGCACATAGTTATTGCACATATTAATAATTATAATATGAATTAATCAATTAATATTTTAATCAACAGGAATGAGTTTCATGCATTGGAATATAAATAAGTAACACCAAATAGCAAACTATGAACTATCTTTTGGAAATCAAAATAGACCAGTTACAAAAAAGAGGGTTAATTAAGTTTAGTTTTATTCCATAGACAAAATGTCCTAAAGATAAATTATTTAAAAATGCAATACACTCTAATGGTGAAAATGATAAAGTACCCGTAATACTTTTGAATCAAGTTATAGGAACTTTTCATAAACTCATCTCCTTACCTGGTGAAATATATTTACGGAGATTCATGAAGTATGTTGAAATTGGAGCTATTTAATCATGCATTGTAAACAAAAATGATTTGGTTTTAAAATTATTTATTGAGCTGACATCACTTTATAATCAATTTTCTTATAAATTCATTCAATCCAAAGAAATTTGAGGGGGGAATGTAAAGATAAATCAAATGGGAAAACCATTATGAATCAAGAAATATTTAATAAGGAATGTAACATATTAATATATAAGAATTTATATTTAAAGTTAATAAATGCATGAGGAACTGTGTGCAATTGTAATAATAAAATACAGAAAAAAAAAGAAATTTCAACTAATCAACTTAAATTTTCGATTCAATCCAAAATATATATACTTTTGGTCTCGATTTTCTACTAGAAAATTTTGAAGTAAATTTATATTTTTCCCAACAAGAACATCTCTCAACATTTTCGGGGTTAAATCAAATATTAGCTATATCCATGAAAAGGTTTTGACAAATACAAACTCTATTTTGGTTTTACAAGTTTTTGATAATGAATAGTTTTATTATTTTTTTACTTAATTGAGTCACAAAGGTCAAATTATACTTTTGTCAACATATTTTTCCAGCATCAGTTTTAATATATATGTATTTCTAATTTCAATTGTTTTTAAGCGATCTATAAACATTTTAAAGAGGTAATTAATTATTTTTATTTAAAAGTAAATTGTGCATAGCTACCCATTATTTGACACTTTAGCACTAACAAATTGTTTTTATAAAATCAATCTACCTTAAATAGTGTCGGTCTACACTTCAGTATGGTGCAAGCAGTACATTACAACACAAAAAAGAAAGCCTACAGCACAAGTTTTGTTTAGGCTACTCATATTGCTCAAATTTTAGTCAATAAAGAAATATTGGTTTAAATTCAAATCAAAAATTCAGAAATGCATTGAGAATCAAAATATAATCAAGAATAGAGCATTTTTGAATTTTTTAATAAATAAACTTTAAAACTGTATGGTGGAGTTCAACAATAGCTAACATACTTCAAGCTAGCTATTCAATCCAATAAATTTGTTTACTAAAACAGTTGTGATAAAATTAAGTAAAAGTTTATTAATCTAAGTTTTACACAAGTTAAATGCAAGCTTGAAGTTTAACAATTCATTGTTCAGATGGTGACTAATAATCTTATTTTCTGGGGTAACATTCGGTGATATAGCCCATATGAAGTCACATTTAAAAAGTAATCACAAACTTGTAAAAAAATTGTCAACTTAACTTCTAGCTTTCTCAACAAAGTTGAGGTATTTGGCACATTGAATTCTACGGGAATGTTGCAAAGGGCTATAATAAAGAGAATGGCATATGAACAACAACTAAACACATTTTGATTTTTTTTTTTTTACAAAATAACTAACCAGCTCACTTATTAAGTTTAAGTTGGCAAGTAGAGAAAATGTGAATATATTAACACAAACTACAAAAAATATGTCTAGCACCTTACATTTTGAAAACACACCAATTTGTGGTAAAAGTGTTTTTTTTAGTGTGCCAATGGTCGACATTATATGAACTAAGTGAGCTGTATTATGATAATTTATTTTTAGTCAGAATTTATAGTTTAAAAAAATTCAAATGTGTATAGTAAACTTATCAAAAACAATCTCATACAATGCAGATACAGGAATTTCTCCTTCAGTTAAAAGTATCCTACTGGAAGTTTCGATGATGGCAATACTTAGCTAGAGGGGCAATGTAGCAGGTTCTTACAAACTCTAGATAGTCGTGGAGGTAAGTAATATTTACTCGTAAGGCTCATCGGACACAAAGAAGGGGTCGTATGTGGGGATAATTCCCACGGACTTGACGATAACAGGTTTTGACGGCCTGTCTTCAGGATCGGTCGGGGTCTGCTCTATTTTATGGATCACATCCTGACCTTCTACAACCTACAAAGGGAAAGGAATGAGTTGTTATTAGGAAAAATATAGTAATACAAATCTGTAATGTAAAATAAATTACAGGCATAAAAGATAAACACAGGAAATGTAAAAAAAAAAGCCAGAAAATTTTGTAAACTCTTTAAATAAAGTTTATTTAAAGATTTGAAGTAAATCCCACCTAAGTGTTCTGAAGGTAAATAAATGGTTTACCACTTTCCCTACTCACAAATGTGGTTACATTTCCTTTCAAATTCTACCTTACTCATCTACCCAATTACCATAGTTAAAGTATACTTCGTATAACCAGAGGGCTACTAAGACATGGTGGGAAACAAAAAATCTGTTTTATTCGCACATGTGTGTAGGATGTAGTGTATATTGAACTTGTAAGGCTTCTATGGGTGGGGAGATAGGACAGTAGGGGGAAGCCATCCAATAATAGTGTTGCATCACACCAAATATACACAAGTTTAATGAGAACATGTGATATAAATGAAAATGACTTGTCAATGTTATGTGCGTAGTAGCAACATTTTAACAGACAAAAAAAAACTTAATAGTCTTCTCTTTTTCTCTCTCTCTCTCTCTTTATAGTTTATCACTGAAAAATTAATTTGTCGCAAGAAGTCAATGCCCTCAACACATAGTTGGAGATTTTGAATATTCAGATAATTATGTCTTCATGTAGCAATTATTTTACTGGTACAATCTTAACATTTTTAGCATTATTATTTTTAACATAATTGGATGTAATAGTTTCTGTGAGATGGAACTTATTGCGAGCTCCAAATCATTTGCGGTCTGCCAGCCTTGTTTCCCAAGATTTGGAGATCAAATTATTTTGACCTAGTTGGAAATAATTGACATAAGTTGAAAGCCAACCATGGAGTTAAGCTAATAACCAGTCTACCTCAAAATAAGCTACTACTCTTTGAGGTTGGAAGGTCTTCTTATAAAACTAAAAATGTTCCAGGCTACTGTTAATTTCCTTAATAATTGCACAAAGTCAGTTTTATCCACCAAGACTTATACTATTTGTGTCATTGCATTAACATCTATGAATTAGTTACAGATATAGGCCTAGTTTGATAAATGGAGGATCAAAAGCTTCATTTTATAGTTTTCCCCTTTTAACACATAGTTTTACAAGCTGGGAGTTGTGTCAAGTTTCAGATAGGATCGCAACGTTTGTTAAGGTTATAGCTTTCATGTTTAGTGTTCAAAGTGATTGTAATGGTTATAGAGAGGTGGAACATTCAAATAGAAACATGAGGGGTAAAATGATGACAACTGTTAAGTTACTGTTTAGGTTACTTTTGATTACTCAACTCTTACAGTTGCCCGCTGACCCCGTTTATTGGAGCCATCTCATGTCCAAGCAAGTGGTGCTGCTAGCATGACTTCCAAAATAACCACTGGTTTCGTTGATTAGTCACATTCATATAATCATTATTTAAGCAATTTATAATAATTAATTAAAGTGCATGGATTGATGACATGCATGATTGGTTTGCCGGTGATGTGCTCAGGATTAAAGTTCCGACCTAGGTACTGCAGGTGATTTTTCTAAACAGTTTCCGCCTTCTCTCTCCATGGAAAAAAAATGGTAGGTACATTTTCTCTAAATTCTACCTATCCCACAAGTGCAATTAAATGTGACTAGCCCGGACAGGAAGTAAGTTTCAGTGAAAAAATTAATTCAAAAACTAGGATATCAAGTCTTGAAAAGTTGTGGGTTATTAAGGTGTCCCGATGGTCTAAAAGACAAAAATTGGGGTCAAACTTTACCACTGATTTCGAATGTGGTTCAAGTTGATTACCATGCGCATAAGAAGGTGTATGTCGAGGGAGGGGTGGGGGTCGGAGGTGCAGTGTCTGTCCCCTCCTGTAAATTGATTTTCTTCACCATAAGGGGGGTCCACATATACATATATAAACTTAAACAAAGTACGTTATTGTTATTTTAAATTCTACTATTACTTTTATACACCAATAGACTAATACAAACTAATTATTAATTTAATATTAAAGAGATGTCTATAAACTATGTATACATACCAGGAGGGGGAGGGCATAAGTGCTCGGTGTGACCAAGCATGACGAGGGGAGGAGGGAGAGTCAGATAATTGCTGACATCACATGGTCTATGGTCTGTGTTAATAAACTCAACTGCCCCCCACACATAAACAAACAATGATCAACTCATCAACTTCTTTCGTCAAGCTTGGCAACACATACGAACATGTTTCATTGAAAGAATTATTTAGGCTCTACAATTAAAAATACTATTTAAATAGGGGGAGGAGTGCTTGATAGTGTGACATACTATTAAAAGGGGTGTTCACAGAATTGTGACAATGTATGACGTGGTGGAGGGGGGAGGAAGGGTGAAAAAGGTAAACAAAATTAGCCATGACATAATTTATGGACATCCCCTAATCTACAAGATCCATTATTTATAACCTCCTATTGTAGCACACACACTGCCAACATTTCAAATAACAAATACATTTTTATACATCCAATTGATATTGAAGATCAGAGGAGGTGTTTCTTGGGATGGAATGCATGAACGAGCCTGAGTAAAGGATTCAAATATTTTTGTTATTAATTGTGAAATTGCTCTCGAGAAATACATATAATCTGCACCTCTCTTATACACACTTATATATATTACCTCACCTTTCTAGTGGACATCGCCAATAGAAAAATGAACTTTATATAGCATTGTTGGTTACCTTGCCAAAGACTGTATGGTGCCCGTCAAGCCAAGGTGTGGCTACAGTAGTGATAAAGAACTGGCAGCCATTTGTGTCCTTTCCTGAAAAAATAATACACATCACATTATATATATATTTTACACCTATGTCTTATTTTGATTGTTGCTGATATGGAGCTCGAAGTTACAATCTTGGTCAGGTGTACTGAGGTTTATTTTCATAAACAATTTCCCCCTCTCCTTCCACACAAATATAAGTACATGTCCTCTGAAATTCTATCTTCCCCACTCTTTTAGTGTGAATATGCTTACAGCCCAGAGGTGTAGTAAGACACTGAGGCCATCTAACATAACAACTACAGTAGCCCCATGGATTCTTTGGTGCTGACTGACAGCTCACAGCTGACTTCTGACAGTCAACATTTAGGTATATACCTAAATTTTGACCGTCAGAAGTTACAGCTGCTAAACACATATTTTTGAAAATCAAATAGTTCGGTGTAGGGATACATAATTTGGTCTGGTAACTTTTTAAAGCTGTCAGTCAGCACCAAAGAAGCCATGGGGCCACTGTAAGTATCATTCCTTTACTTTTATCTTTCCCTGTCATTAGTGACAAAATGCCACCAGATCTGAGTAATCATATTTGATAAAGGCTTAACCGATACCTGCAGTATCTAAAAGGTGTATTAACTGATGATAAGTTTACCTGCGTTTGCCATGCTGAGGAATCCAGGGGCAGTATGCTTCACCTCAAAGTTCTCATCTTCAAAATACTTCCCGTAAATGCTAATGGAACCAGTGCCAACTTTGGAACCTGTGCCCACAATATCTCCTCCTGGAAACAGTCAAAAACATAAATAATTATGGTTTATATGTGGCTATACTATAAAACAGGAATAAGTTTGTTAACATTAATAAGGGTATCAGCATTTATTAAGTTTTTTTTGCCACTAGTTGGATTTGTGCACAGCTTACAATTTAGCTTAATTCATAATTGCCACAAAAACCTATAGCCTGATTGGATGTATTGGGATCGTTTCTCAACCCTCCCACGAAGTGAATGCTAAAACATTTCCTTTAAATTATACTGTCCTCATCTCTACCTTATTAGTTTGGATATGTGTATATCCCAGACTAGTGGTATGTCACGGTGCACACAAAACCGGGTATTTAGTTTTCATTTATTATCTTGAAAAGGATCGCCTTTGTGGCCTAGTGGTCAGTGTTTCTGGCTATAGATCCAGAGGCCCCGGGTTTGACCCTTGACATTTCCAGATTTTCCTGTGAAGCAGTGGGACAGGAACAGGGTCATCTCAGCCTTGTGAAGAAAATTAGGGGCTATTTGAATGAAAAAGTAGCGGCTCGGGTCTAGACAACTGAGATCAATGGCTGGAGAGTTATTTGAGCTGACCGCATGACAATCTATCCACAAAAGTTGGTACTATCATTGACAAGTAATGGTGGCCGCTTGGTCAGTATATCTAAATCGTTGACCGAAGCCATGGATTATCTTTATGAGGTGGGCTATGTTTTAATTTGAACTAAATGTAATGCTAGTTGATATTTTGAGAGCTAGAACAGTGATGGCCTATGATGCCATTCTTGGCTACATGCCCTATTCTGAGACAATAGGTTCTTAACATTTTAACAGGCCATAAAGTCAAGGTCATAGGAGTGGGACCTTCCTACAACCCACTCCAAAACCAGTCCTGTTTGTGTGTCTGTGTACTGGAACGAGAGCCGTTGATTGAAACAAATGAACCGAGTATAGTATTCTATTGATGTTACCTTGAATCATGAATTTCTTTATGACCCTGTGGAATGTGGTACCCTGGTATGTGCGCCCATCGATGCCATCCTTGGTCAGTGCGAGAAAGTTCTTCACCGTCTTGGGAGTGATGTCTCCAAACAGACCAATCACTATCCTGCCGACATCTTCGTCACCGATGGTGATGTCAAAAAATACCTGGTCCGTCACTTTGAATTTTGTTGCCTGAAACACAACCAATAAATGTATAAATAATTTGACAGGTTGTTACCTTTGTGTCAGGACTAACTTATGAAAATACTCAGTCGGTGTTGTTTTCAGAAAATCTCCAATAATATTTCTATTAGCATGTTTGGTTTGAATATTATAGAGATCCAAATTAAAATCCTAATATGGCACAAACATCGTGATTGCAACAATAGCTTAATGTTACTTGATTCAGCAATGTTCTCAATGGACACCGCCAGGACCGTCTTTTAAGGCGGGTGATATGGATTAAAGCCCCAGGGCCTTCACAAGCTATTATGATAGTAAAAATATATTTTGGCTTTTTTATTAAAAAAAAATCATGTTTGGACATAAAATTTATGAATAAAATTAAAAATAAGTCTCTGACTTATGTAAGGTATCAGACAAATGATGTAATGGTGTCCTTAATGTTCTTATAAATACTAACTACAAACAAATCTAATTTATTGTGATGACAATAGTTACTTATTTAAATAATATCTTTCATGGAGCCTTTAACAGTTAATTTTGGAAAGAAAAATTGATAATGTCAAAAGGTTGAAAAGAAAAAATATTTGTTTGATGTTGGGGCCTCTAATTTTTTACAGACCCGGGACTTCAAAAGCTCTAAATTGGCCCCTACTCCCCCCTTACCCCCCCCCCCCTCCAATTAG
>CABFOW010000242.1:328475-349286 GCA_902141385.1 Timema californicum
CCCCTCGTTTTCCGAAAAGTGTGTTCGGATTATTCGGAATTTTTGACTAACGGGGTTTAACCGTATATAATTTAACGTATTCGAACTTCAACTCATGTTTTCTGCAGCTGCCACTTTTTATATTTATTTATACTCTACAAATTTCGGCCCATGACAGATTTTACAATTTGAGTTTCTAATAATTTACAATGATTGCTATACGTACCTAAGCACCGATTTGGGTGTTAAATAAAAAATTTTAAAAAACAAAACACTTAAGATGTCACCAGTGTCAACTGCAAATAAATGTGTTAGCTTTTTCTGTAAGATCGTTACTATGAAAATTGGATTATACATAAAAAGAATTAGAAAAAGAAATAATGGTGTGAATAATGGGAGGGGGGCTACGAAGAAGAGTGCGTCGCGCGCTGTTCACTATGTGGAACTTGATTATGTGGCTTCATTTCATTCGCAAGACAGAGAATTAAAAAAAACTAGTATCCAGGGCGAAAAATCGCACAAGTCACCTCTTTACGACGATTATAATCAAACCCAGTGAATATTTTGTGATTTTTGTGCGATAGAAAATATATAGAAAATACAATATTTTGTATTAAAATCATAAAGTAAATGTTAATGAACCTTTGTAATAATATAAATACAATGTTGATAATAACAAAGGAAATGAAGTAAATAAAGCATAAAATAATAAATAAATTCTAGCTTGCTAACGCTCAGGCCGGTAATCTAATCCAAAAACTAAGAACAAATTATGAACCAATCTTGACTAAAAAAAATAATAATAATAATAAGACAATAAATTGGTTCTATAAAAAGTAAAAGATACAGTATTAATAAAAATGCATTTAAAAAAAACCTCATGTTTCACGCCTTTTAGTTAATATTGACGTGGTTTTAAATTTTTTCTCTCATTCATAAATCCATTTGCTCAACTCTCCCATTTTTAAAACATACATAGAAAGAAACCCTCTTTATTTGTATAGAGGTTTTAAAATCAATTACTTAGATTCACTTTGTTCGATGTTGATTAAACCGTTTATCCAAGCTTAATGTTAAGTTATATCGTATATTTTATATGCCAAGAAACTAAATTAATACAAATATTAGCATTAATTTAGCCCAGTTTTGAGAACAACCATCATAATACTAATTTAGTATAATTTGATAAAACATTATAATAAGAAGTATTATAGATATATTTCTTTGTAAAATATATTCCTTTGGAAAAATTACATACATGCCGTTCTAAACAGGCAAGAAAGGACATTTCATTATGAGGAGAGTGTTGGCGGGAGAGGGATAATTTACTGGCCTACTTTAGGCCTATTATTCTGGGCGTCACAGACTACGAAAATAGCCGGTTGTAGTCGAAACACAATACTTTGGATTGTTTAATTGAGACGATGATTTAAGTTGCTCGTAGTATAAATTACAAACAGCGTACAGTTTATATTTTTATTTNAAGAAGAGGGGATGGGTCCATGCCAGACCACTGGTAGCACCTTCCTTCTCAAAGGGTTTGGTTTTAAATTAAAAAAACAACACACACTCATGAATAAGCCCATCGTTTATTCGACAAGTCGTTTGGTTATAAATAAAAATTACACTACTACAACAAACATATGATACACAAATTAGTTAATCAAATACCTGAGTAGCAGAAACAACGGCAAGAAGTACCAATGTTGCGATTTTCAATGATGATGACATATTTTTGTGTGTGTCGATTTGCTTTTTAAGTTATAACGTTGGTAGCCTCACACAACGAACTTGTTGTCTGTCTCGCCGCTCGTTCGCTACTGTCGACTTCGAGATAGTCGTATCAACATCTGCGCCATGGATCTCCCTTCTTCTAGTGTGTGTGTGTGTGTGTGNTGATGACATATTTTTGTGTGTGTCGATTTGCTTTTTAAGTTATAACGTTGGTAGCCTCACACAACGAACTTGTTGTCTGTCTCGCCGCTCGTTCGCTACTGTCGACTTCGAGATAGTCGTATCAACATCTGCGCCATGGATCTCCCTTCTAGTGTGTGTGTGTGTGTGTGTGTGTGTGTGTTAGAGAGAAAGAAAGAGTAATAGTTTGTAGCAAACGGGCGTTGGAGGCGTTGATGCTTTTTCCGATTACGTTCCAAGTACTACTACGAGCCTCCGAGCCTGGAACTAGATCCTCTCCACTATTATGACGTCATAACAACAGCTGGTCGGCTCATGTATTGAACTGCACAGTGGACACTATTTCTTATAGTTTACGACTTAATTTGAACACGTGGTGGTGTGATTATTTAACATAATGACTTATCAGGGTTGTCACTATTTATTTCAATCAAAATTCCTTGGTTTTGTACTTACGGGCTACCAGATCTTCGAGAATAAATTCCCTATTTTTAAAGAGTTTAGAGCAGGGCGTCAGAAATATTTTTTGTGCCTTGTTCGACTTACAAGCTTATGAAAGGTCCCGAGATCTCGCTTGTGAAAGGTCACGTGATCACTCACTCTTTCTCTACTATACTTTTTCTTTTTTTCTTTCTATAAATGTATATTTATTCCTAAAATTCAACCTTTCTTCAAATAATTATGTCCCTACCAGTGTTGAAAATATTATAAGTCAAATATACATTTTCATTTTCTTATAAGATTACCGATTATCACCGATCAAGGTTATTTTGTTCATTAATATTATTTGAAAATATTTGATATATTTGTGAGTTTATAAGAAAGAAAGAAAAACCTGTAAAAAGTTGTTTTCTCACGCGATCGATTGAAATTTAACAGGAGATCGACGATATCCCAATATCATAGATGTTTCTGACAGTATTTAATCTCTTTGTTTTCAGAAATAGGACAAGACGTCTGTTTAAAAGAATTATTAAGATAAAGCACATTAAAATATATTGAAAAAATAGAATATCACCCAAATAGGATTTCCAAAATTAAATAAAACTAAAACTTTTATTGATGCATAGTTTGCGAAATAGTAGTTCAACTTGAACTTTTCTTACCTAGGGAAACTAGTTCACCTCCTTGATGCAAACTAGCTCAAATTAAACTGAAATGTAATTGGTGAATTAACGAATTAGGTAAATGAACTGCTTATTTTAGTAAAATGAATCACTTTGAACATTTCCCAATATCTAACTGATCTGTCACTCTCTAGCACAAGTAATTGGATTTGAGTCAATGCAGTGCACAGTAATTATTACTGCTGAGCATTACAGTCCACAGAAACTCGTGTAATTTTAACAAAGTCGATAGAGTGAAAGGTTGAGATATCGAACGATATTGGAAATCATGCCTTACCCCACTAAATTCTTTTTACCATTTGATCCTAGATGGTGTTTCAAGAATGTATTTTTATTTACTTGGGATATTTAACGTGCTCTCCCTGAACCAATACATTATATTAGCATATTAAGATTTCTATCTAACGAGACCCAAAGGTCTACGAATTCAACCGGCAAAGGTATTTTCACATGTTTCCATGGTTCGTTTACATACCACAATCAACATGAGACCAGCAACTTTACTTCCCCTGCAAAGAAAGTTTTGCTACGGTTTCTATCGCTCAAGCAAAGGGGGAGGACGAATTAAAAATGATGAAATGAGAAAAATCACCGGTTGTGGACATACTGACTGTGGAAAGAGAACAAGGAAACAGAAGACTGGGAAAAGTCACAGGACAAGAAAGAAGATAAGAAGAGGTGTACAAATTGTGGAATAATGCTGATGTGCCACCGTACAAAAATATATGAGAAGATACTAGAAAAAAGAATAAGAGATAAAATGAGGTGAAGGTAGAGTGAGGGATGGCACGGATTTAGGTAACAGAGGTCTACAATAGACTTGGTAATGGAATTTATGGATCTGTAGAAAGCATTTGAGAGCGCGGATATAGTTTAATGAGAGTGAAAAGCATGTATGAGGACAACAAGAGTTGTGCTAAGACGCCGTGTGGAAGGACGAAGTGGTTCAAAATAAAAATAAAATGAAAGAGGGGAGTGCCCTGTCACCCATACTATTTGCAATATTAATGGAAATGGTCATGAATAAAGTGGCAATCAAACTCGAGGAGGAATTAATAAAAACCATTATGTTTTCTGATGATTTTACGGTATAGGTGGCTAAGGGGGTTAAGGAAGAATAAGTCCAGGAATGGCTACAGGAATGGAATTAGGAAGGGAAAGATTGTGGAATGATATTTATCATGGAGAAGTGTGAATTGATAACAATGACAAAGAGGATAAGGCCTATTAAAGCTATAAAGTAGGATAGAGTAGAGCTGGGAAAAAACAGAATACAACATTACTTGGAAGAGCATGGTTGGGGAAGAAAGTGGAGGTAGAGAGAATCTAATGAGAAGACAGCAGGGAGAGTTGTTCTGTAGGTGTGGAAGAGACCTACATTGGAGAAAAGAAGTTCCCTTAAAGTGTAAAAAAGTGTTGAACAGGGGTATACTTTGTACCCATTGCCACATATGTAGCTGAAACATGGACAGTGAATTTACGACAGACGAGGACATTGGAGGCTATGAGTCATGAGAATAAAGTTATCCGGGAAAGAATCACAGGCTCGAAACAGTTGATGCTGGCTCATATTACTGCTCTAATAACTTTACTGGACATTGACTTGCATACGTATCTGTTTTAGTTGGATGGGGTAGAGCTGAGAAAGGTACCGAGTTTAAAATATCTTGGAAGAGTGATTGAGGCAAAGAGGATCTAATAAAAAGCGCTAGGTCAGCAGGGGAGTTGTTCTCTAGGTGTGTAAGAGACCTGATATGGAGAAGAGAAGTGCCCTTGAATCTTGATGTATCAGGAAGTGTTGTAGTGTGTACCTATTGTCACATATGCTGCAGAAACGTGGACATTGGATGTAGGAGAGACTAGGAAAGTGGAGGTCATGTGAATAAAGTTTGTCGTGAGGAGCATGTTAGCTGTCATGGGTAGAAACAAGATTACAAATGAAGTTATCCAGGAAATAGTGGAGCTACAGGGAGTAAACGAGATACTAGAGGAAACAAGACTCAGGTGGTATGACAACGTAGTGAGGATGGGGAGGGAGAGGATGCCAAAGAAAATGATGGAACTGAAGTATGCAGGATAAATAACCCAGGGGAGGTCAAGAAAGAGATGGAAAGAGCAGATAACACAAAGTGTGCAAGCGAATGGAGAAGAATGGGAGAAATTACTGTATAGGAATAATATTTGTAGAAGGATAGAAAAAGATGGAGGTATTTTACTAAACCGACCTAGCCACAGGCCGGAAACATAGGATAGCGGCGATGATGATGCTGCTGATGATAATTAAACTAAATAAAGTCTTAAAAAAATTACTCGTAGACCTACATTATAAACAGGCAGAATTAAAAACATGTATTGTTGAAATATTATATTTATGTATATAATTATATGATAAAGAGCAATAGCTATGATAGAATTAAACTCAGGACTTTTGACTTCATCTGCCAATGCTTTACCACTGAGCGATAGGCCTACTAGTTCTTTTCGCTACTGGCACACTTTCCATTGGTTGTGGTAGCTTGTGAAATTATTGGCCCCTCAGATATATTTACAATCACAGCCACCATGACCTCGTACAATTCTCTTTTTCAAATTATCATTTTTCATTTTATTCCATTTTGTCAAAAATGTATCTTTGTAGATTGTATGCTATGACAAATATTAATGTATAATTGATTTTGGGGTAAATATTCATTTATGAGTAGTTTACTGATGATTTTTCAAGAACTTGAAATATATTTAAAATAGTGATTAAAATTTGTTTCCAACTGGATATCTTAAGTGTGTTTGACATAACCAATAAGTGTATAGTTGTTTTAGGGCTGAAAACTCATTTATGAATAGTTTAATTATGGTTGTTTTTTTCAAAATCTTGAAATAATAATAAAAAAAAAGCTCAAACAATTTGGTTCCAAGTGACATATGAAGAATGGATCTTTTAAAATTTTGAATATTTTTGAAAATAGCTATACTCATTTTTGTTTGAAATAGATATCTGGGGACTATTTCATATTATATGAATAATGTGTATTAATTTTCTATGAAAAATTAATTCAAAGGTAGTTTGCTTAAAACAAATTATAAAAAAATAGTATGTTTTTCAAAATTAATCTTAAAAACTATAACCCGCCTCGGTGGCGTGGTTGGCAAACACGCTTGTCATGTTGAGCTCGACTGCTGAGGATGGGGAGACCGAGGTTCGAATCTCGGTCGGGTTAACTGGGGGGGGNTGCGGGTTCACTTCCTCTAATTCAACCTTCCCAATTCATAATCCATTAGAGTAATTAGTACTTAAAGCGTATAACCCGAACTGGTAGTAAGACGCGGTGCTAAATATTATTAATATTATATAAGTTAAAAATTGGTATACGATGCTGAGAAGTTTTCCATGATAGCTAGGAATACTTTTTTATTTTTACAAAGTACAAGTAATTTTTAGACTGGTTTACAAATAATTTATTTTTGAAAATTTGAAATTGGTTAAAAAAAGTTCAACAATTTTGTTTATACTTTATAAGTAAAGAGTTTTTATTGTTTTTATGAGTAAAACTTAAATAAGGGTAGTTTACAAAAAACCTACTTTTTAACATCTTCTTCGAAGCTAATACAAAGTATGAAAAAGTTAGTACGATTGTTTTGTATTATTTATATTTTAAGGATGTTGAGTTAAAATGTACTAATTGTAAAATACAACATTTATTATTTTTAAACTTAACAAAAAAATGCATACAATCTGCATCCCCTTTAATAATATTAAATAGGAAGTAATAAACACCTAAGTAAACAGACTAGATTTTTGTTTCCAAGAAATGTAAATAACAATCACAATCAAGCTGAACTTCTCTCACTTAAAAGTTTAGCAAATTTATCTATAACAGATTCATAATATTCTATTTGCTAGTCTATTTGCGCATGGCACAGAGTTCATAAATCAATCCTATATCACCTTTATCATCTGTAGAATATTTACCATGTTAGTTGTGAATAAAAATAAGTATAGAAAAAGTAATGGGAACAAATAATAATAATGGCCACAATATGGGTTTTACATTGAGAGTAATATAGTTTGCACTTTGCATTGTTACCATTAGACAGAGGTAATTGCTATCCAAGGAATAAAATTGATCTTAAATGCACAATCCCTCGACCTCTTAGCTAATTCTATTGAAACTCCCCAGGATGGACTATATAACTGCAACCTTCTAAAGGAGGAAACAAAAAAAATACACAAAAGAGATAAAATAATTTGGTACCAGTAGCTTTAATTTAATTTAGCTTCCTCATTTAGTAAGTTACATTGCAAGTTTAAACCTCTCTCCTGACATGAGTGCCAATAGAATGATTCTTAGGTCAAGGGATTGAGAATTATAGGGGCCACCCCAGTAGGCGATTACGATTAATTGACACACAGATGTTCAGCTTTAATGTAGTATGATAAAATATTTCAAAATATGATTCACACCAAAATAAAGTTGAAATATTCCAAACGTGTTCTCTTTTTCCTTAACAACAACATATGTTTTGATTTATTAATAGAAAAAAAAAGGTGAGAAAATGTGACATTAGCTCATTTTAAACAAATATCTAACTTATTTGCGAAGCTAGCAGACTTAGCTTGATGAAGGACTCTAGAATTAGCCTTCCTATTAGCTATGCCATTTTTTGATAGGCTCACAACATAAAATGTTAAATTGTTGATAACTAGATGCAAGCATTCTTCAATACCTTGAGATAAGTTTTGTAGTTTTCTTTTTGACATGACTAAGAATGATTGCAGGCGAAGGGCAAAAGTGAGTATATGCTTAGACAGAATAGAAAAGTAGTTCTAGAAAAGGGCTATTATAATAAATAATAAATAATAATAATAATAATAAAAATAAAAATAATAAAAATAATATTTAGCACCGCGTCTTACTACCCGTTCGGGTTATACGCCTTAAGTACTAATTAATCTAATGAATTAGGAATTGGGAAGGTTGAATTAGAGGAAGTGAACCTGCATTTGCATGGAGGAAGAGTGTAAAAACATTTAAGAAAAACCACCCCCAGTTCACCCGACCGAGATTCGAACCTTGATCTCCCCGTCCTCAGCAGTCGAGCTCAACACGACAAGCACGTTAGCCAACTACGCCTCCGAGGCGGGTTAAAAAAAAGGGCTATAGACGATTGTATTATAAATAATGTGGTCTGACAACGATTGATACTTTCTTGTCGACTGATCAATGCTTCAATATAATGTCTGAAATAAAAATTATGGCATCTCTGAATATGCTATCCAATATAGTGTCTGGATATGTATGGGCTTGAATAAATGAGCTAAAACTTAAGTTTCAATAAATATTTTATTTCCATGAAAATCATCATGAGAGTTATAGTTTGGTTTCTGACCAGTATGTACACACTACCAAATCACAGGACAACAACGCAGCTATAGGAACCTGCCTAATAAAACACTGCTCTTCCAGTAAGAGAAACAACTTGAAGAAAAAAAATTCATTCCGATAGTGCAAATAATTATGATTTTATACTGCAAAATGCATTCTTAATACAGTGGTAATTTAGTCACATAATGGTTGCAGCTCTGTTCATAAGTAAATTATTTGAACTTTTAGTGAAAAATACACAAATTGTCATACAAAACAGCAAAAAAAACAAACAAACAAACAACAAGAACTGTTATTTTTAGCGTGCTAACAAGAATAAGTACCCATTTAATTTAGTTATATTTATATATTTACATTGTTATTTGTTGAACCCAATTTGTTTTACTCTGTTTTCAGGCTACAGGTACTTGGTATATATAAATTATTTATTTTTACACACAGGACAAACATATTTTGTTTTTTATAATCGTTTAAAATTGTACCGAGTACAATATTTAATTTCTTGTAATTTCTCATACACTCTTCCTTGGCACAAAACTTCAGTCGCCCAGGGGATATTCTTGATGTTTTAAGGGCTATATGTTTATTAGTACATGAAAATATTACACTTATTAATATTTATGAATCGCAAGGATGTTCATTATCAATACTAACCTTCCTAAGACCAGCCTGACTTCTTTTTTTCACACCCTAGAATTGCAAGTAAATAAAAAACTAATTTATTTTAAAACACTGTTAGTAATTTCTTTTTGAACCATCACAGTTGCTTTCTTGAAACATTCATTGTTTTCAAACATTGTTTATATTCAAGTGTAAACATTACAAAAATTTAGCACGATCAAAAAAACAAACATTCTTAAATTTGAAATGGAAACGGAGATTTTAATTAGTATTTCAATAAGCAACACTTTCAATTCATAATAGCTTACTACATATATTTTTTAAATTAAATTATACACAGATAAAATGTTATTTGACAATAAAAAAAAATAAAGAGAATATATTGAATTCAAATAAACAATTTCTTTGTATTTGTCATTCAGATGGTAATGTATTCACAGTACAAAAAGTCTTACTGGTTGTTTTCTAAACATGATCTTTTTATTCATTATATAACGAAAATAAATTTAGGGTGTTCGGAAACAAGGTGCTCGAGAAGATATTAGATCCAAACGGATGAGGCTACTAGAGATTGGAGAAGGTTATATAATGATGAGTTAGATACCCTGTACTCATCACAATACATCGTTAGGATTATTAAATCTTGCGGATTCCGGTGGGCAGGGCATGCAGTGTGAATGGAAGAATTTATAACGTCATTCAGGGTACTGACAGGCAAACCCAATGAGGATAGACCATTGGGAGGATAACATTTGGGTGGACCTGAAAGAGATAGGGTGTAATGAGGTGGACTGGATAGAACCAGATAGAGATACTATGGTAATGTAGTTTAAGGCTGAAAAAATAACACATCTATATAGGTAATATTAGTATATTTGTAAGACTTATCCAATATAATTCTCAAAATGTCAAGTGTAAAACTATTTGTATGTAAACAATATATTAAAATTCCATAATTCAAACAATTTAAAGGATCGTTATTTGGTTTTAAAATTATCAATAGAGGCAAATTTATTTTGAAGAGTTTTTAACTTGATTGAACTCACTTTATTTGGATAAAACATCAAATTTTTATCATGTTGATAAGTGTTCTAGCATCAATATTAATTTTCTAATCATCAAACCATTTCTAATTTTACGGTGCCGGTACTGTTAATAATTTGAGAGTACCTATCTATTAAGCAAAACTGTATATTTGTTGTATTATTTAATGCAGTAACGATAAATGGGGTTGGAGTTTTATTTTTTAATGTTTCACAGCATGTCAGAAAAAGCGCAATAAGTTTATATTAAATTATTAGGCACACATAGATTAAAATTTTTTAATCTGAGAAAGATGAAGCTCTACACTTTTTCTAAATCATTATACATACTAAGTATTTAAAATTCCGAAACAGTTTTTTTCTAAAAATGTTATTTGGAATAAAGCACTAAGCTCAGTTGTGAATGATTAAGAAGGGATAGACAACACATCTACCTGAGTGATGGTGGAGTAGAAGTTACTATGATAAAACACTACTAGCACATGTATTTAAAGAACTTTAATTGCTACAGGCAACTTCATATTCAGAGAGAAAACTGTTAATCTTGGTTGGACTGCAAGGTTGCTTGTAAACATTTAATTTTATTTTCTTATTATGATTCTACTATATAATATATTACAACACTTTAATGCTATACATGACGACCTTGGTGATCTTGGTGATCTGGGGGTAAAGTTCTCGCCCCAGGATTCAATGTTTGTCGATTTAAGCACAACCGACGCCGACGAATTTATCTTGAGTGATAAAAATCCGTAGTACAACTTCCTTCGAAAGTAAGTAAAGCCGTCGGTCCCATGTTGATTGTGGCCTGTAAAAGAACTTTCCCAGCAAAATTTCGTTAGCCCTTTCGCACTCGCTCATAAATATTCAGCGTGGAAGGTAACGAGGAACCACCACACTTTCTTAACTCAACTATTACACGGGATTTGTACCAGATGGTGGGGGCAACATTAATCAACCGCAGGGCTGAGTACATACCCAGCCCTGGATGGATAGAAATCACATAAAGCCACGGAGTTGTTAACTTAAGAAGAATATATACTTATTATAACAGATCTGATTAGTTTTCTCTCACTAGTCAATGTGCTTCCATCTAAAAAGTGCAATTTAACAAGAAAATAATATTAACTGCCGATAGGCAACCTTTGCAGTCCAACCAAGAACAAAAGTTGCTCTCCAAACATAAAGAAGCGGTCTGTGGCAGTGAGAACTATTCTTTGATTACACGTTTAATAGCATTTAATCCAAACCATTTCTAATCCAGCATCACTCTGTAAATTCACTGTGCGTTATTCAAACCATTTTAATAAATTGTATATATAATATGAGTGACAATTTAATGAAAAGTTTCACCATTATAGAATTAACTCCCTAAATTACTATGCAAAGAATGTGAAAATAGAGGCACTATATGCCTTAAAAAGAGAAATATGCTAGATTGTTTATTAACTTCTATGCCCACATTTGGTGTAGGCCTATTGACTAAACATTTACAGTATTTATTACAATATTTTATATTCATAATGTATATAAAAAAACAATTCAGATCAGCAAAGCTAACTTAAGTATACAAAGTATTTTTATTCAAAGAGCAGAGGAAATGTACTATTTCATATTTGCATTTAATGAAGCATGCCATAATTCCAAAAATGCAACATTTAAATTTTTCTATATTTGTTAGTAGCTATTATTGGTTATGTTTTAAAATACATTAAATTAGTATAAAAATAAATCTAGAAAAGTGTGTCATAAGAAAAAACATTTTATATTTTAAAATTAATTTTCTATAATGACATGTACTGGAATAAAGTTATTTTAATTTTAAAGTCGAAAGTATGCAAGTACCGTAATTTGATATTCTCATTCAAACATGTACTACTGTAAGGTTATTTAATTTTAAAGCTTAGCATATGCAATGATTTGGTATATATTGGCATACATATTATTATTG
Source organism: Timema californicum (assembly GCA_902141385.1). Classification (NCBI taxonomy): domain Eukaryota; kingdom Metazoa; phylum Arthropoda; class Insecta; order Phasmatodea; family Timematidae; genus Timema; species Timema californicum. The sequence goes on from CABFOW010000242.1 coordinate 340,492, forward strand.
TATATTGACTTTATAAGTTCATAAAGCACTGCTAATTGTAATTTCACACAAGTTGGGGCGGGGGGTGGGGGTGGGGACGGGAAAAAACTTTAAAATTTTTGGAGAACGCTAATTTAAAATAGCCATGGAACCTTTTTTCCTTTGTGTACTATTTCAATGAGTTTTACTAAACAAATTTCACCAAAAATGAGTGAAATTCTGCTAACTTTGAAAGCAAATCTACACATGAAAATAGTTAATTACTATAAAGTATTGTGGTTTATAAAGTTTGACCAAAATGTTTAAATGAAATACCCTTAAGACAATTACTTATTGAGGAAAACTCTTTGTGTGTTTCATAAATCTGCATGTTGGCAATATTGGTTGATTTCGACCAAACATTGCTTACACCAAGATCTCACAGATTAGTTCACATGACCTTTCACCATGTAGCTATTTAATAAACAGTGGTATTTTGAACATAATTGACATTCATAAAGTAAAAATTAATAATTATTTTCACACCTATTAATATATTTTAAAAGAAGAAGGAATTAGAAACAACACATGCATACTATTTTTCTGGTAAAGTAATTTAAACACATTAATATAAGCTTTCAGTATGTTTGGGCAATTTTAAACATAGTTTGAAGGTAAGGTTTGTTACAATTGAATATAAAACATGAATAGGAAGGCTTGAAAGATTAAAATGATCTAGATAGGTTAAGGGTATCGCCGAGTCAAGTATCGTATCTGTACATTCAAAAAATTACATCTGGACACATGAGTTGAACCCCGGACCCTTGGCTTAACAAGACAATGGTCTAACATTCAGTGTATTGACAAGCCGTGTACCTTAATTTTGGTATCATTTTTCAAATTCATCAATAGTTTGAAGGTCTACCTATCACAAACCCTTGAATACAATAAGTTGAATTAATCTTATATTGCGATACCCGGGATTATTTCGGGTTTTGATAAGTGAAGATAATTTTTTTTAGTACCATATCTTACTACTCATTCGGGTTTCGTATGTCCTTGTACTAATTAATTTAGTTTGTTAGGGATTAGGGAGGTTGGACTTGGAGAAAATGTACCCACATTTACATTAAGGGAGAGTAGAGTAAACATTTAGGAAAAACCACTTTAAGTACACTCGACCAAGATCGAACACTGATCTCTCCATCATCATTAGTCTAGTCTATGTGTGAAGCTAATTATGGTTGGTTACTTTTTTATCTGTTAAAAATAACATCACCTAGACCTATTTAACAATTTGGGCACCTCATTCACCGATATGGGAACATGTCAGATCCTGGTGAAGGTATGTGTGTGGCTGAATCGATTATAAAATAACCTCCTAGAGCATGTAAACAATATTTAAGGGCGGTAAACATTGACAAAAAGTTCACTACTTTTATCTTACACCCAGGGCCGTGTCATGGCTATGATACAGAAAGGCGGCCGCATCAGGCGACACCGTAAGGGGGCGGCATAAGCAGCAAAATCAAAGAACCATTCAATAATTAAAAATCTTTATGCAAGCGTTTCTATATTGGTCTATGTTATTCCGATATTGATGTATACGATTTATGATTTTGATTTATCGCACGCCTCTGACTAAGTACTTTTGGTACCCTTTTATTTCAGTTTCTGGTGCAGGTGCATCATTGGTGAGTGCTCACTGAAAGACTTTTGATCTGACAGCGCGAAGATATTATTTTTGTTTGTAATATACCGTGCGGCCACTCCTAAAAGTTGAGGCGGCAATTATCACAAAAGACAATTTGATTTGATTTTAATGTCAGTTTGTCTCGAGAAGTGGCAAGTAGCTGTGCTGTATTTAAATCAGCAAATCAGATATATAATATATCTGTATCAGTATAATGTTTTTGCATTTATACTAATTCAGTTTCTGTGTTTAAAAAGTAGATCAGGTAAGTGAATTATTTTTTTTACAGCAATTGTAGTTACTTTTAGGTAATATTGGGATACTTTTGCGTTCTGTGTGTGATAGAGAGAGAGAGATATTCTTAGGAAATATTTTCATTTGCCTACTTTTGCATTTGTTATTTATTGCTCTATTTTTATCAAATTCATATACATTGAAGTGGAGACAATACAATAAGTTAAAGAAAGGCATATGTCAAAACGGCCGCTAGATGTCAATTTGACAGATATTCATTATTTATTTATTTATTATGTTCTGTTACCTACAAATCTTACTAGCTTTGAAACTCATTTCTATCATTATTTTATCTACCCTATTTTAATAGCATGATAAGCATCATCATATTTAATCATAGTCAATGACCCCCCTATCCCCTCCCTCTCCGGTTGCATCTTTGGGAAGGACTGTTGTAGCTCTGAGAGTTTTATTAACACTCTCTGCCTCCGTAGCTAGTGGGGAAATAAGTTTTTCAAAAATAAAATTAATAAAGAACTACTTAAGAAGTTCAATAAGCCAAACAAAACTAAGAAATTTGTCATTAATTTCTACTGAATCTACATTGGTTGTCACTCTAGACTACACATCCCAAATTAACGAATTTGCTAAAGTTAAAGTTATAAGGGTAAAACTTTAGTAGATTATTGTAGTTGATATCATTATTTTAAAGTGGTTTATATTTTCAAAACAGAAATAGTATTCGTACATTTTGTGCAGTTTAAAAAAAAATCACAATCGAAGGTTGTTTTAAAGAAAAAAAACATTTAAGGGGTGACATTTCGAAGACTTGCATCATACAGACTGAGAAAATCTACCGCATGACCCTGCTTACACCTGTTACAATTCACACAACATTTCTAAAGTGACGTTTTCAGTTTTTTCAGCAGTTTTTAGCTTAGTATTTGAGTGCATTAAAGTAAATGTGGTAACTTTTGGAATGGCAAGATAAATGTCTTATTACTCGACTACACAAACCAAGTTTAGTAGAAATCAGTCATTTATTCCCAAGGCTACCAGGAAAACTAGCGCAGGTAGTTCAATATGTCCAAAGTAAGAACTGGCCTTAGAGCTTTTGAGCATTACAATAAGAACTAATTAAAACTTCAAAGATAATCTCAACCCACAGATGTAGTGTAACTTAGTAAGATGATACAGCGTGCAACAGGTAACACAATGTAGAGAGGTTTTCTGGAATCTTCATCAGAAACAATTAAAATGAGATCAGTAAACTATTCTATCATATTTTAAATTATACGATTGAATTGCAAATTAATGATTTTAAATTGATTAAAGTATTTTACAAATTCCAACTTTCTTATTGTCAAATAAGAAAACATCACTTTGACATAATTTCTGGTTCGAGTGTAACAGCATATCAAATATACTGGTTAGTATGCTATGAAACAAACTCTTAAGGCTCCATTACAAACAACAAAAAGTAAAGAGAAAAAGAAATAGTTATTTTCCTCTGTGTCATTGAATGTCCATACTTTGTGTTTTTTAAGCACTACTTACACTAGCTTACATAAACATACAAATAGTACAACTGGACAACGTGCAACTACTATATTTATATCACTACTGTCTGTATATAAAGCTATGATCCCGGTTCAGCTGGTATCACTTTAGTGATAATAGGCATGGTCCCTCTTCAGACATTCACGACACATCTTTTATACAAATACGACATTGAGGAGAAAACTTACAAAATTTCACTCATTCTTTTTCAACACCAACATAAAGTAAAAATAATCCTACTGAATAGTAATTAAATATTATTTTTTATTTATTTTACAGGACAGAAATATTATTTACAAATGATATGTAAGGGGGAAAAAAAAAGGTTAAAACAATTTTTCTAGTTAGTTGTGGATAAAACAACAAAAAAAATCTTATTTTTTACAATTAGTAAACCAACAAGTGATTTTAATAATCATATGCTTTGAGGGATAATTTATTGTGTAATTATGTTTATAATTTCTGCTTGTGGTACAATTGACTTTTTTTTTTGACAAAATCTAACTACTTCAGTCAAATACAGATTAAGATATTTTTATAATTTTCAGAATACCTAAAAAAAATATTTACCTGCTATTACGCTAGTTCAAAAGCGTTTATGTAATATCCATTTCAAATAGGGTTTCTTTTGTGACATTTGAAATAAAACATTAAAAAAAAAACATTTTTATAGTACACGCTACATACAAATATTATTTTCATAACTTTAGCTATAAGCTTGAAAAAACTTACACCAGTGGTTGACCGAACTGTAACATATTTTAAGATTGATTATTAATTTTTGTATCGTATGCTAAGAATTTCAAATGAATATTTTGAAACAAATTATCATTTGAGGTGTAAAAACATGTATTTTATATCAAGAGTCATCATTACAATCAAAGATCTATAAATACAACTTAACAACATATAACAACAAATCAAATAAATTTTAGCTAACAAATTTTACTAACCCTAAATAGAGGTACACAAATTATGTGCCACTTATTAAAACAATGCAAATAAGTCACTTTAAAATTTATTATATTTGAGAGTAGTAATATATTAAACATTATATTTACAAAAGCTTGCTTGACTATTTAAATTCATTTTTTTACAGAAAAAAAAAGTATTTTGTGCTTAGAAACTTCATTTTGAAAATTAAAGAGTTCTTATTGCAGTGGTTTTCAAGCTATTTATGGTCACTTACCCAATCATAGAGATTTATCTTGAGTAACCTGGTGACCATATGGTCTGAGGCGCCACTCTATCATTAGACTAGATGGGGAGATAGGGGTTTGAATCCTGGTTGGGTATACTGAAGGTGATTTTCCCAAAATGGTTTTCCACTTTTCCTCCATGAAAATGTTAGCACACAGCATATATACTTCAACCTTTCTCATCCCTACCTATATTTTCCATGTCAAGCTACAAAAATCAATGCCAGCACAAATGTTGACTCAACCAAAACTTTTACAAACTTTGCATATAGCCTGGGTGAGTGGTATTACATGGTGCTAAATCATTAAAATAAATAATTTTACAAACCTCACTTTTCATTTGGGTAAAATTTATTTCCAACTTAGGTACAAAAAAAGAGAAAGAAAATGTGAACAAGAATAATAAATTGTTACCTGAATGAAAATACATGAAACCAAGTTCAACCTTTCAATAGCCCACCCCCCTCCCCCCAGCCTTTTCAACATAAAAATATATTTTTCTTTCTTTCTATTCTATAAAATATTTTGGAAAAGCATTAAAAAATTGGAACACCATTCTCTACACACAGTGAGTTATTGGATTCATTATACAATATTGAATTAAAAATTATTCTTTCCTTGCTCCAAACATCATGCGAGGACTTTACCAGAATTCATGTGACTGAATATAGAAGCGGGGCAGGGCCAGTTCTGACAGGCCCTCTCAAAGAAGACACACCCAGTGTGAGATGTCTCTCAAGGTCAATCCCCCTTCCATTCCGATGCCAGCTTTACACTAGCGAATAGGGCCAGCCTGAGCGGACTTGATACATTATAAAAGTGGTCTAACGTTTGTTTTTGCGTTTATGTGTCTGTTTTAGTAATGTGATAAAATCCAAGAAGTAATATGATGTGTGAAAATGATTAATTAAAATGAATAAAGTACCATCTTTATTAAAAACTTCGTTTTATTCATTAAAACTGCGAGAAAAACTGGAAATAAAACGGTTAGGAGCATATCAGCCTAACGATTTTACATTTATGCAGGTGGATGGGAAGAAAAAAATAACCTTTTCTAATCTAATGCTTTGTTTGGTAAGCAGTTGTGGTTAGTTGTGAACGATTATTATTTGGTGGTGAAGGGCTGTGGGCAGCGGTAGGCTGTACAAATCTTAAACATTTAATTAAAAGCGTTAAAAAACATGAGGAGTATGGAATTTATTTGGAAAATGTGTTAAAGTTTAAAACATTCGGAACAGTACATATTGCATCACAGATAGATTCTGTGGTCAAAATTTCAGTCCAAAAACACAATGAATAGGTGCCAAAAAATAGGTATATATTAGGCAAATTAATATAATGCTAAAGATACTGTGGTACTCATGAACTGCTATTAAGAGACAGATGCACCCGACTTTTGTACAAGTAATGTCATCACTTGGTAATTTTAATTCAAAATCTTTATTCTTATTGTTTGTACATTCGTTTAGTGATTTTGTAATACAAGTGATTTTAAAAAAATCAGGAAAACTTTAATAAATAATAGGTAAGCTTTAACCTGGCCCCACTAAAAATAAAGATCACACTCCCCCACTGTATAAAACATATTACTAATGATAACTAATCGTAGCTATGGGTTGGTTTCAAAGATAACAGGTACAAAACTAGATTTAAAAAAAGTGTGTACAGTTCTAACAAGCAGATAGCTAAAAGAAAAAATAACAAAATAACAAAATAAGGGTAAACTTTTCTAAATTATGTTTACATAACGTTAACAAATACATGGTGTACCCCTAATAAATGTGTTGTGTACCATAGGTTGAAAACCACTGGATCATTGTGAAGCAGCAAAACTCTACCGTAGTGTACTTAATGGGCACTATCAAACATGTCTTGAAACCACTTCTATTAACTAATTATATGGATACCGTACATTAATTTTTGTTTAAATATTTACACAAACATGCCAACTGGACAGTGTATAATGCAAAATTACACACACTACTTTACAGAGAAGTGACTATATACATTCAATGGACACATCTGTCTTTAAAATGTACAGCTTTGGCTTATTTTTAATCATAATTATCATACATACAAGTAGTTTTTGTCCATACATATTAACATTGGTGCAAGCGTTAGTAAATAAATAAATAAATATATATATGTGTGTTTTCATGACTTTATATTTATGAAATTAATGGAGCTAAGTTTTGAATAAGAACATTGTATTTGCGGGGTATGCTAATTCTTTAGCTTTTGTTTACATCCCGAGTCTTTGGAAAAATGAAATCATAGTTTTCAGCCGGTGTTTTATTTGACTATCTATAATAATAAATTCTACTTGTTTATCAGCCAAGTGCATCTTTTAATGCATAAATTCTCACAAAGGAAAACAAAATAAAAATATTCTAATCGAATAAATGGTTTCCCATTAGCAAAAATATTTTATTTTATTTCTCTTTTGGAAATCAAATTTTTAATTTTATATTTGATATCTCTTGTGAGGAAAAACTTATTTTGCTTTATGAAGTATGATTGTGTTCATTCCTTTTTATGCATTTTCATCCCTCTTTCCTTTACCATCTTTAATATGTACAATTTTATATTTAAAAAAATATTTTACTTTTGTATCTAGGTTATCAATGTGATTAAAATAATATAACTTTTCATATTTTAATATAGTCAAACCATGTGCTCTGTAGCTGTCACTTTTGATAGACATAAAAAATGTAACTTTTTATTATGTCTATAAAATTATATGAATATGAAATAAAATGTTATCGATGTTGACAGCAACATTTTTACTTTCTTGCTCTCCTAAAGGTAGAGAAATTGTGATCATAAAAAAAAATCTAGCTCGAGATTTTGATGAATCTAGATGTTTCATGACCCCCCCCAAATCCGAAAAAGTGGTTTATGAATTGCCGTCTGTTTGTACCTCCAACTAGAGCCTAAACTATTTTACCAATCGGGCTAAAACTAGGTATTTAGGGTTTTCATAGGGTTTCTCCGAGGGGTTTTTGGAATTTGATATCCAACCCTAAAATTAAGGGTAGTTTACTGAAGGGTAAAAAGAGCAAGAGTCGATTTTCTCAAAATTTGCTCTAACGATTTTGATTCAATTTTATTTCAAAAAATTTATAAATATTATAAACAAATTGGCTACTTTCAATATTTCTGAAAAATTATTTGAAGGGCTCCGGTCTGATGCGTAAATTCTCATTTTTTATCATATCTCCGGAAATATTTGAGATATGAAATTACTTATCATTTTAAATATGTAGGTCTATTAATAATAAAAATATTTTGTTCGAAACATAATTTTATAGAACCAATAACTTTCATGCTATACGAAAATATTAATATTTTATAACTTTTCGAACATTAAAGGTTAAGTATAACGACTATAAAAAAAATCTAACCTGAAATGTTGAAGGACGTCTCATAACCCTCTGAACCCTAAAAAGTGGTATTTGCAATGCCGTCTGTCTGTGTGTCTTTTTAATAAAAAGCAAAAAGAGAAACTATTGATTTTCTCAAATTTGGCTCTAACAATTTTGAATAAAATTCGTATCTAGGCATTGATTAACATTATAAATAAACTGGCTATTTTCATTTTCCCATGAAAATTACTTTTAGGGTACATTACTGAAGCAAAAATTTCGGTGTCTGCAACTATTTGAGATTCTAAATAACTTTTCATTGCAAAATTGTAGTAATATTAAAAATAAACTTTTATATGAAATATATTATTATGGAACCAATAGTTTCTGAGATATTGGCAAGTATATTCATACAATTTTGTTAGCTTTAGCTGTAAAGAAATGAGCAAGTCTATCAAAAAGTGTGTGTTCTCTTTCTTTCAACCTCTTAAGAGAAATGTTTGTACAACAATGCTCTATCTCTATAATTTTAGATACAATAGTCAATAATATTTACTTATTTTATTGGTCAAAATTTATAAATTAGGAATTGAATAGCAATGCAATAACCACAGATGTGGAACCCCTAATAAAATGTCAAAAGTTTTAAACTGGGATTCTACATTTTAATACCAAGTGTTGACCCATGAAGACCCAATATCAATATTTTTACTTTCTCGCTGCCTTACAGTTTAGTGATCATCAAAAAAATTGAACTCAATATTTTGATGGATGCCGACAGCTCAT
>CABFOW010000243.1:6278-29850 GCA_902141385.1 Timema californicum
CCCTATCTGAAAATCTCAAAAGGTTGTATGTGTATTTCACATAATCTAACTTTAAATTATTATTATTATTATTATCATCACCGCGTCTTACTACCCATTCGGGTTATACGCACTTACGCTAATGTGTAATGGTAGGGTGATTGTGAGATGAAATGGAGGACCTACAGTTTAACGTGGAACCACGGTGGAGGCCTGGCATTCCACACATTCACAAGATGTCTTGTCAGAGGTGAAGGAATGGTTTGGTAATCAAATAAATCTATGCCGGGACCGAGGATTGAACCCCGGCCACCAGCATAGAAGTCTGACACCTTACCCCTAGACCACCAGGTCACCTACTAACTTTAAATAAGCCTATATAATAATGTAGGCCAAGAGGGTGGTTAGTACGCTTGCACTGAATGTTAAAAGAATATTTTCTTTGAAACATATCACTATCAAAATACAATAATATTCACAACCAACGAACGGATAATTGGGACAGTCCAATATTAAGTTTAATTGTTTGTAGGTTTTATAGTAGGTGGAGGTTAGTTATGCTTCTAACATATTTGGGATGTTAATAGTATTTTGAGCCAACTCATGGGGCAAAACTGACCAAGACCTCCTTAATCTAATTTCCAAACGGTGAGGAGGTTGGGATTTAAACCCAGTCTGGGTGTGATGAGTGGTTTTATTTTTCTAAAGGTTTTCCCACTCTCTCTACCTCTACACAAATCCAAATATCTTTATTATATATCTTAACCTTATTAGTGTAAAACACTTGGACAGACCAGTTGACAAGACAATAAAAACGTACGCCTAATTTGTTTAAGACGCCTCAAAAAAACTTTAATAATGTAGTCCTATTTAAATTGAATCGTACATATATAAGTAGATAATATCAACATTAATGTGAGTTGTAGGCTATGAAATATTGCAGCCATGACTTAAAATAACCAGAATAGGCCCAAGCTTAATGTTTACATGTGGTTTGGCTTAGGCCTAGGTTTTTTAATCATAAAAGATTTATTAACTTTATCTGAAACCGATAATTAGTAGTTAGATCTAGTTATACTGAAGTGAATAATTTGCAAACAATACATTATAAAGAAATATAATAGTCTTATATTCTTAATCACTTAACTAAACTTTCAATAATTCCCTTTAAATATAAGATGCATTTGATTATTTTTAACCATCCAAACCACCCTCTCGTTCACTTTATTTTTAACTTAGTAGGCCGACCGGGTATAAATGCCCATTGTTTTCACATTAAGTTGTCGAAAATAGGCAGTATAAACACTATTTTTTGGAGATCTTGAACGCTTTCATCAACTTTAAATAAATAGTTTTATTTTATAAGATCTCCAAACAACATATTACACCTGTTTCAGTATCAACACAAATATATGAAGAATAAAGCATTGGGTCGTAAAGCATATATATTGCAAAAAACATTGTTTCTTTATTGGCCAACTTGTCATACTAATTCATTACCCCGTGTGACATTACTATTTGAATGCTTATTTCACATTGATTTTTTTTGCTAAAATATGTTTTTTGTATTGAATAATGTAGGCATAGTATTTTTTTCATTTCAAAACGTAAGCAAACAAAATAATGCAATAGCTTTATTAAATTGAGATAGTTTGACTTTCTTGCAAATAAATGTGACTTGTGATCAGCTGTTTGGGAAAATAAAAATAAATGAATAATGTTAAGTCATGAATACCAGCATTCTTGAAATAAACTTACCTAATTTCTAGCTTCTAGGTAATATTTTTTTGAAAAGTTTTGCCAACTGTTGACGCCAAATAATTTTATTCTGTGCTTTAACGTTCGAAGCAAAGTCGAAGCTAGAACTAGCGAACGATACAAAGTGTGGTTGTCATAATAACCCAAATGCTATCTTTTCCTCGAAAGTGAAGCTAACTAGCTAGCGGTAGCAACTAACTTTTCGTCAAATGGTCATAATAACCCTGCTGGTAACCTTTGTGTACTCTTTAAAAGCATTCCTTTTCACTTATGCAGCTTTTAGCGGCATTGACATGTTTAGGACACTTTAATTTGCCTTAATTAAATTAATTATACACATCCTGTTGTCTAATTTGTCATTTGATTCTTCATAACTCAACATGCTTGCCGATAGATGACTAATAACAACCCAAAACAGATATGGGTGTTTGTTATAGGTCAGCGTGTAACTACTCGAAAGGGTGACCTGGCGGTCTAGGGGTAAGGTGTCAGACTTCTATGCTGGCGGCCGGGGTTCAATCCTCGGTCCCGGCACAGAATAATATTCTTATATTATTAATCACTTAACTAAACTTTCAATAATTCCCTTTAAATAAAATATGCGTTTGAATATTTTTAACCATACAAACCACCCTCTCGTTCACTTTATTTTTAACTTAGTTGGCTGACCGGGTATAAATGCCTATTGATTTGACATTAAGTTGTCGAAAATTGGCATATTTTGTCTGTTATATTGGTTAATTTCAGAAAATGTAGGTGTTCTAATATACAAATTGTTTTAAATTATTATATTTGTATACATAAATTTACATTCACTGGCGCAGCCAGGATTCATTGGTGGAGTACGGGGGGTTAGTTTCACTCACCAACTGAGTGGGGTCCATCGGTTTCCCAGCGGGAAAATTTGAAAATTATAGTACTGCAACATGGAAATGCATAAAAAGAAATACAATATTATCAAAAATAATTTAAAGTTTATAAAGATTGTCATAATTCTTTAATTATTATGACTAAGTTTTTATGAACAAATTTGTATTCATGCATACTGCTAGAATATGCAAGTTTCAACAAATTGCATTTTGGAAATTTGACTTATAAAAACCCGCCTCGGTGGTGTAGTTGGCTAACGCGCTTGTCGTGTTGAGCTCGACTGCTCAGGACGGGGAGATCGAGGTTCGAATCTCGATCGGGTGAACTGGGGGTGGTTTTACTAAATGGTTTTCCACTCTCCCTCCACGCAAATGCGGGTTCACTTCCTCTATTTCAACCTTACAAATTCCTAGTCCATTAGAGTAATTAGTACTTAAAGCGTATAACCCGAACAGGGTAGCAAGACGTGGTGCTAAATATATACTTATAAAATTATTTTGTGAGATAAAGTCTGAAAATTCAAATAAGCAGCTTGCCCTAACTTTTAACTCACCAAATCACTTTTGAACTAATTCACTTTAGTCTTATGTTAGTATTCCTTGGCTTCATAGAAAGATCTTTGAGAACTTCACCTTCCCCGTGTAGAAAGATCTTATCTGGCCAGAACCGGTTCATATCTTGATCAGATATACCTAGATCTAGGCCAAATATACCCAGATCTGGACCAGATTTGCCTAGAATTGGGGCATATATGGGCCAGATCTGAGCTGGGGCAAACCTGGTATTCCCAGTTCTGGGCCAAATCTGGCATTTCTCCACATGGGTCCATAACTGACGCCTCTTTATGTATGTATTGTACACGAAGCCCATTAAGTCTGTCTTTATTCGTAGATTTCTTCATGTGTGATTTCAAAAGCTTTAGGGACAAGAAATAGGTATGTGGGTAGCAAGGTCTGGGGGGGGGGGGGTTNCACCCCCCCCCTTGGCCGCGCCATTGTTTCCGTTATACGGAATGCTAATTGATATTGGATTCTTATCTTCTCTGTCAAAGTAATATCGAATACTTTATAAATTTATGAATATATAGGCTGTTCATTTTAGCATATATACATGCTATTTAAATTTATTACGTTAGATTGTCTATAACACAAACATTGGAGGTAAGATGAATTTTATATTAAACCATTTTTATAATCAAATTACGAAGAAATAATATTTACCAAACCACAATATTACCTTGAAAAGATTCATAAATGTACTATAATAGTACTGAAGCTATCTTATAATTGCTTAAACAATACTAAAATATTGCATTGGTCACACAACTATATTTAATTAAATGTTTTCTTAATCATATAAATTGTAGTAATATTCATATATCTGTATAGTATATAAATTTTCAACTTCTACGACAAATTATTTGATATAAAATAAGTGGTTGAGGTACCCAAATGTAGGTATTGATTTTTAGTTCTCTAGAAAATCATAAAAAGTATTGACAATAGGTTGTACGGTAAATAGCACAAATCCTGTGATTTAGTTAAACACTAGATTTAAATTAGACAATATTTTCTTAAGTAGGGTGACTAGTCAACATAATGTCTTGACTGTCTTCATGAGCTATCCCAAATAAAAAAAAATTAACACACACATTTTTCCTTTTACGCTACGTTACAGATAGAGAGTGTATTGTGATCTTCAAAATAATCTAACTCAAGATCTTGATGAATTTCAACTTTTCATGACCCCCGAATCCGTAAAAGTGATATTTGCATTTTCGTATGTCTGTACGTCCATCTCTCTGTACCTTGGAATAGATCATAAACTATTTTACCGATTGGGCTAAAACTTGGTATCTAGGGTTTTAATAAGGTTACCTAGAGGGGTTTTGGAATTGTTTAACCAACCCTAAAATTAAGGGTAGTTTCCTGAAGCTCTAAAAGAGAAAAATAGATTTTATCAAAATCGGCTCTTACGATTTGGATTAAATTTAATTTATAAGCATTGATTAATATAACAACAAAATGGATACTCTAAATTTTTGTTCTAAATGGCTTTAAGGGTTCCAGTTGGATGCAAAAATTCTATTTTTTTATTTTATCTCCGTAAGTTTTTGATATAGGATATTACTTATCATTGCAAATATGTAGGTATATTTATAAAAAGAATCTTTTATATGAAACATATATTTATAAAACCAATAATTTTCAAGTTATACGCAAATATATATATATAAACTTTTTTAACACTTGGTAAAGTACTGCGACCATAAAAGAAATCTAAAATGAGATTTGGATGGATATCAGCTCCATAACCCCCGTAACCCTAATTTTTTGTTGCAACGCTGTCTGTCTGTGTGTCCGTTTAATCCAAAACCTAAGAGTAGTTTGATAACGACCGAAAAAAGAAAAGATAAATTTTCTCAAAATCGGCTATAATGATTTAGATTAAAACTCGTATCTAGGCTTTTATTAAGCTTATAAATAGCGTGGCTATTTTAATTCTTCTATTAAAATTACTTTTAGGGCACTTTACAGACAAAGAAATTTCCGTATCTCCTCAATTATTTGAGATACTAAATAACCTATCATTGCAAAACTGTAGTACTATTAAAAATAAAAACTCTTTTATTTGTAATATATTTTTATAAAAACAATGCTCATAGATATTCACAAATATATTATTACAATGTTGTGAGATGTGTTGTACAGAGATACTACGTTACTTAACTTTTAACGCTATAAATATCTTATGCCATGGACTAAGTAAATAAGTAAGTCTCTCAAAAATTATATTCTTTTTCCTTTAACCTCTTAAACGAATCGTGTGTACAGCAAAGATCTATCCCAATCACGTTAGACTCAGTTGTTTGTATCTACTTTCTTTACTAGTCTCAATTTATAAACGAGGAATTTAATAGCAATGCAAATAACATAAGATGTGCAACGCCCATTAGGATGTCAAAATTTTTAAAACGGAAGTTGAAATTTTAATAAGAAATTTTAGACCCTTATGGACCTTAGTGTTGATCCATTTAAAATGTTCAAATATACAAATGAGGAATTTTAATTCTTAAAAATAAAATTAAATAATTTAAAAACGGGATTCAAATTGTTTTATATAATTATAGCGCAATTTTTGCTCTGGTTTGCTAGTGTATATTATTTCGTTTCATATATATTACGAGATTTGAATAAATATCTCCATTTTTAAACAAGGGAATGAGAAAGTCCATTTGGAGAGCCGTACCTTTTATTTATAAAATGCTATAATTATTTTTATAAATTATATAACTCTTTAAACTTGATATTTAATAATACTTGATACAATATTTATATTCTAAAGAAAACATAAATTGATTGAATTGCAGCATAAATCAAAGTATTTTCAAACTAATCTAAGATTATTTATGATTATTTCCATTTTACGATGTATCATCCATACAAGTCTTATAAATATTCATTTTCTTGCTATAGCATGTATAACACAAAGCTCAATATAAAACTAGCTTCTTGGATACGGAAATAAAACCAAAGTCACCAATTCTCTAGCTACAGACCCATTAGATTCATTATTTGTGTGACGTCATCCAACAAACACCAGTGATATTGAAAATCTCGGTGAACAAGGTAAATAGCTTTGTACCTAACTAACCTAAAAAAAGTATTTTTTTATATAAGTTTAGGACCACTCACAAACAATACTAGTAATCTATCAATCATTGAATTTCTTAGTCAAATTCCAAACAAGCAAATGTAGCTGAGAGTTATTGTGAGAAGTTAAATGAATTTAGCTAGCAGAGATTATTATTATTATTATTATTATTATTATTATTATTATATGGAAATTCCTTATTTTATATGAGTCATATAGAAAAATTTACGTTAATAAATTGAGATATATTTTAGATATTTGAGATATAATTTTTTCGCTTAAATTATTTAACTTAGATATTTCTAAGACGTGTCACCTTGTCACAATATTACCAAAATAATGAAAATAATACATTTAAACCTACTAAAGAAATTAAATTTGTCATTATTACACAAAATATACAATATTATGTACATTTACATTTAATTACGATCATTTATAATTAATCACCATTAGCTATGTAGACATTCAACCTCACTCCCTCCACATTTTTTATTTTAGGAAATATGAAATGGTCCTGTCTTTGTTACAGTTTTAAAATCTCTTTTTGAATTTAAAGATGAAATCTCTCCTATAATCTCTCGTGGAATTGTATATTGATATTTTTCAATGGTTATCAGGTTATACAGGAAATAAATAAAATATTAAAATAATTAGTAAACTATATTTATAGAGAACAAAAGTCAGTTAATTATAATTTATATATTTTTTTATCCCCACGTCTTATTGGAAGTTAGGGTTATACTTTCACATAATTTTAAAGGTTAGCCTTGCAAAAGATGTCAAGATTGTACGCAATGAACGTGTTTGATTGATTGCAAAAATTTTGAAAATAAAATAAACAGGTAAATAAACGAAATATTGTTAAATGGCTTCCATATTTAAATGGAAAACTTGATCTCAAAACATATACACACGTCATTGGGCCTATGTTCAAATAATATATGTATTGTAACTGTCAAATTTGATTAAAGATGGTCAACAAATTTGGCATTAATCGTTAAATAAACATGTAGACAAAATTCCAAACTCTCAAGTTAAAACAAAACCTAATGTTTTAACTTGTAATATGATACAAAAGACAAAAAATATTTTTGAAACAGGTACTACCAATTTGTGGAAGTGAGCTTTCAAGTTCCTAATGCTATATAGTAAGTAAGTACTGAAATTATCTGATATTATAAAAAATACTTAAATTTTCTACTAAAATTTATTAAAAACATGTCAGTAATACAACCTGTAAAATATTGTTAAAACAGGTGCTTAAATTTAATTGTTCAACCTATTAAAATCAAATCAGCCGGTAAAATATCGAAATTGAGCTCAGTACACAAATAATGTTTAAAATTTATAGCTATTCCCGTCTATATATTAAAAATAACTTCAAAGATTTTTTATGGCTTAAATGGCTAAAATATATTCATTCGAGAAAAAAAATCACTTGTTTAGTTTAAAAAATTATTTATTTTTTTATTTTCTTGACTATTAAGTAATTAACTTTAAAAAATTATATATAGATTTTTAAACATGTTTTTTTTTAAATTATTCTGCTACTACTAATATTATGTTGAAACTAATAAGTTTGTGATACAAAATATGATCATATAAGAACAAAATGTTGTAAAGAGAAAAACAAATGTATAATATACATTTTTATTCAAATTAAACTCTCTTAGTTCAATACTCAACTAGGTTCAAAGATTTTTATTTCCACCAAAATATTGTGTATAAGTTGTATTAATACTCATCTTAAAAGAGTAATTTGATTTCATAAATCAAAACTCAAACTTTAATTGGAATAGTATTTTAACAACTATTTAAATAATAAAATTACACATATTAAAAATACAGCCTGTATTTTGTTAATTGGTTTTTTATTCCATCTTAATTTACGTCTGTTTGGATACATAACATGTACTTATATAATCATATAATATATAATTTGGTAAAAGTATGATAAAACTGTGTTCATAGGAAACCCTTGTATAAATAACTACAGGCTCTATTAACAAAGTTATCATAAATATCCTTAAGTAAATACTACGTTTTTATCAAATTTGAATAAAGTGTTTTGATCTTTTTAGGAGCTTTGTTTAATTTTACTAAACTATAAAATATTTTAGGAAAGATTTATTCAGTTATTTTTATATGTTCGCATTATGTTAACTTTTATTAGTGATATTGAAAGTAATACGCTATTTTATGTGAAAAAATCAGAAATTGATGGTGAAATATGAATTACTTTTTACATAAATAATTGTTGTCCCTAGAAATACAAAAATCTTATCCTGTTTGTCTCATGTTTTGTGTAAGTATGTGTGATAAATTTGGTTATGTTTCATAAATAGCAGTAGCTTGAAAAGAAATATAAGCATAACATGTTAACGAATATAAATTGTTTTCACATTCGTCTCTGTTCCATATTGCAATTACTGTTCTATACATATAAAATCATCTACAACTAAAACCCTAATGGTTTTTAAAAGGAAAATAAAATGTATATTAAAAGTAAAACAATATATTATTTTAGTAAAATAAATTCTTCAATGTATTTAAATAATAAAAAAAATTGCTTACTTAAACGTATATAAACATTAATTAATATAAATAAATAGTGCTAGAGAGGAGGGATTTGAGTCTTAAAGGAATAGCACAGTAGTTAATATTATTCTCTATAAACGTGTATTAATCTTTATACTATGGATATTATGTTAAATTAGAGCTTTAGTATCAAAAATAAATTTGTCTCTTTAAATATATAGACTTTTTCTACACCAATCAGATAACCATCTTTATATTATAGTAAATTGGGCTACCTATAGAATTTTAACAGGCGGGTTAATCTCACTATATTTGTATAGTTATAAAACACAGTATTTATATAAAGTAAAGTGCTAATGATATGCTTATGTTTTTTTTAAATAAAATTATTTTAAGGAAACAAGATTAGTCTGGTTGATTTGTAATTATTGAAAAATTGAAATAGAGAAATATTCAACAATAATAGTTTAGTTAAATATAGTAAGATATAAAATAAGTACTACAAATTATTTTATTTGTGATAGTCTCTAATCAATATTTAAATGCAATGGTATTCACCATTTAAAATAGCCATTTATTATGAATGGATTCAAACACAAAGATTAGGCCTAAATTGTTCTAGGGGAGTAATATTAGAACAGTGTGTTCAATTCCCTTCTGTGTCATGTCTGTTAGTAGGTCATGTGGTTTTTGTTTGGGACAGTATTTGAAATATTAATATAAGAAAAGAAAACCAAAACGATATATTTTGTCAAGTTTTCAAATCATGCCTTAATTTGAAAATAATATTTACAATAATGTAAAAGAAAAATTACTTCTATAGGCAGTATAAGTATGTTGAAAAAAAGACAAAAGAAATCTTGCATCCTAAAATATCGGAAAATAGCTATGATTTTATAAAAAAAATATTTCAATGTTAAATAAGGTATGTAAATATTAGATACACTTTATGTTATTTATTTATTAATAACCTAAATCAAGTTAGTCATAGAATATGATGTGACTTTTTAAATAAATAGATTTATTTGGTGAAAATAATAAAAATAATACATTTAATTCCTAAGTGATGTGCAGTCATGAAAAAAACCCCATTAATATACATTGCTGAGAATGGCTCAAATGATTAAAATATCTATATAAATTCCAACTGTTTAATATATTCATGTACACGTATTATTTTTCCCAACACACACTAAGATCATAGTTTTAAATTTATCTTCATGTAAATAAATTTAAACTGGAGAGCTACTAGTGATGAATGCTATACATGTGGTTTTTTTAGTGAATCTGTTCTCCTTTTGATTAATATTATATATTTTTAAAACGTGTTTCTTATCATGCAAGTAAATAATTTCTCACATTTTTTATTAACAGGCAGTAAGATAAACGGGATAGTGAAATATTTGGAAAACTCTATTTAAAGGAGAAGTTAATAATTAATATATTTACCATAGAACACATGTTATGTCTAATAATATAAATAATAGCTCAATAAAGTTAATTGAAATAGCACCAAAACTCCTTCAAACAATTATAATGTACTGTACTTCAGGGAGATCCTAAATCGAAGATTGAAATAAAAATATAATTCTAAACAAATGATAAACTTTGTAAATATATATATGTATTATCAACTAGATTTCAATTGATTACTGGTGGTACAGTACATTATGGTTCAAAGATGTTATAATATTTGTGATGGTGATAGTTTTTGATTTACTCCTAATTTAGGGTCTTAGAGCCAGTTTCATAGTCATATTGAGTATGCCTAAAGTGTGGCGATACACTAAATATATAATAACACCTACCTGTATCAAAACGGAATGGGCCAGTTTAATATGTGATACTGCCCTTTCCATTCTAATTTAGGAGTCATGTATTTAGTGTGTCTCACTGAGACATACTCAATCTGACGATGAAACAGGTCCATATTTAGAGACAGACTCTTTAATGAAAATAATTCAAGATGTCCTTCAAACACTTTGCTTTTGGTCGAGTTGAGCTATTTTGTAGTTTTATCTTTAAATACCACCGGAAAGGGCTAGAAGTGTAAATATTAGAAACAATCAACCTGCTTTTTTAAATGTGGTCATAATTATATCTTGATTTTTTAATTATGTTTCATATTTTCTACTTGCATTGTAATTTTATTTCAAATGGGTAATTTGTAGCTATTATTGTTTATATTTAGTCTAATTATCGGCTGAGACAGATGTAGGAACACGTAGTAAATTGCAAATTATGAATTCCTTAGGATATAGCATGGGCTATTCTAACAAGTATTTATACGCATATTATATAGATTAATAATCAGAGTGCATATTCCCATTTACATCGGTTTGTCACTTGGAAAGGTAATATTCTTAAATAATCTTACAATAAAGTACACTTAATATCACTTTTGCTAATGGAGTAAGTTGCTATTAAGATAAAAAAAATATATTTCGATTGGAATCTAATTTAAAATTTTATTTCTATTGTTTTTATTTTGTACGTTTTATATATAATAATATTTGGGTTTTCCTATTTTATAATGTTTAAAATGTAATATTTATTAAGGGTATTACGTTTTAATTTTGTGTGTTTATTTAGTTTTATTCGCCCACAACAGTAATCAAATCATCTAAAGTTCTGAGGAGTCACTGATTCATCATTTATATATTTTGCGATGAGAAGGTTTATGTTTTATTCCCGGTTGGGTATTCTGAGTTGAATAATATAAGTTTGTATCACAATATAATGTCTAGATTTGTTTAATTGCTTATATATTTTAAATACACAGGGTAAAACACAATAAGGTATTATCTGACGGCCTTAATAAATTAGGATTAGGTCCTACATAACTTGCACATTCCCATTGAGTAATTAATTTTAATAACCGAATTTTACTATCTAATTATATTATTTGTTCATACTACTCTATTAGGACCAGATAGGATTATGTTTCGCAATCTCACACCACAAAGTAATTTATGAAATTAATTCTAATCAAATATGTCTCCTACCATTATTTTTTAATTGAGTCACATCTAAAAATATATATAAACTCTTAGTTGACCTCTGCACATGTGTTGACCACGGAAATAATTAATAAACCATTGGTTAACTAAACGACAACTATTTCATCAAACAACCATTGGTTAACTAAACGACAACTATTTCATCAAACAACCATATACCATTACATATTAGCGTAAGTGCGTATAACCCGAACGGGTAGTAAGACGCGGTGCTAATAATAATAATAATAATAATATCTGACGGCCTTAATAAATTTGGATTAGGTCCTACATAACTTGCACATTCCCATTTAGTAATTAATTTTAATAACTGAATTTTACTATCTAAATATATTATTTGTTCATACTACTCTATTAGGACCAGCTAGGATTATGTCTCGCCATCTCACACCACGAAGTAATCTATGAAATTAATTCTAATCAAATATGTCTCCTACCATTATTTTTTAATTGAGTCACATCTAAAAATATATATAAATTC
The DNA here is from genome assembly GCA_902141385.1 of Timema californicum. Lineage (NCBI taxonomy): Eukaryota > Metazoa > Arthropoda > Insecta > Phasmatodea > Timematidae > Timema > Timema californicum. The sequence continues at coordinate 18,582 of CABFOW010000243.1, forward strand.
TTAGTTGACCTCTGCACATGTGTTGACCGCGGAAATAATTAATAAACCATTGGTTAACTAAACGACAACTATTTCATCAAACAACCATTGGTTAACTAAATGACAAAGAAGATTTTTTATAGAAGCCATAATTTGAATTATATTTAGGAAACATATTAAAGGTTTTTAAACTTAGAGGAATGTCAAATAAATAACAATAAATCTCACGCCATTAAATTTTCCTAAAATAAAGCCAGAATTAGTGATAATTTATAAAACATTTTAATTAAAATTATTAGTAAGGAACATACAAATATTTTATAAGGAATTATTATACTAATAGAAGTAAGTTTGGAATAATTTAATTTCTTGACCGATAATTAATTGAATTAGTTTTGTAAACCATTATATCGATATTTAAAGTGATAATATTTCTCAATTAAAATCAGCAATTTTAGAGTTAATTAAAAGAAATTAGAAATACAAAAAGGATTTTAAAAGTTGTTTAGATGGAGGGTTAATTGATTATATTTGTGTCATAAGAAACCCCAGAATCTTCATGTCATGTGAGATAACGCAATACAAAATCACACATTAAATTAGTAAAATAAATATAGTCAGTTAGTGATTTAATAAACATAATACATGTAAAACATAATAATTATATATATATATATAATGCTATTTAATTTGGAATGATTGTTACTTTTTAATCAAACTAGCTTCGGTTTTTAATTATATTTTTTTAAATTAATAGAAACACATTTATAAAAAGAATTTATAATATTGTTTTCAAACTACTTATTTTGGTAAACAAAATATTATAATCGATTTTACAGTTCTTATCTAGAGTGGGGAAAATATCTCCCCGAATGACCTAGAGATGGACAATATTTAATGAATATGACTAAAACTTGTTAGTGACTAATAAAAATACCGTTAAATTTCATAAATTTAGGATACGAATAACTAATTTGTTCTTTATTAATGTTTACAATTATCAATTTTAATTTTATCTTATAGATGTTTGTAAAGCTAAATACTTTCTATGGTCTAGATCTAAATTTTCATTTAAATACAATTCATAAGATGTTTCTTTATTTTTTATTGAAATGATTTTTTTAATAAAAATAACACACTTAAATATAATTGTATCTAGTTATATTTGTCTTTATTAATACATGTAATTGGTCAAAACATATTTATTCAAACACGAGGTGTATACTTTAGTACTTTCACTTTTAATTTAATATTAAATTCTTAGTTATATTGAAATAATTTTATGTTTTATTTTTGAAAAGTCATTGAAAAATGAATTTTAAACTATTCTTCATTAAATATAAAACATGATATTAATTATTAAAGACACTCTAATTATTTAAGTTCATTTAACAACATACTTGAAAATTTTTAAGAATATATTATAAAGGTTTTTTAATTTATTTAATTCTTCAACAAAGTAATACATATTTTAGATCAAATTTTGGTTATGTTAATAATTATTTTTACAGCGATATAAATGTTTGGTTAGTTTAGGTAATAATATATCTTTAGCTGTTATGGTTTAGTATGTGTTTATATCATATATATATACACAAATTAATTTAGGGCATTTAGAATGAGCAAGGGTAAATTTATAGGTGTTATATACCTACGCTTAAGCGTTAAGAAAGAATGGGAAACAATTTAAGGAAAACGCACCATTATTTCATACGTAGAATATTACAAACTCAACCTCCTTTTAGTCATAGACTTTATACGGGGTTTTTCCTTCACTATAGCTACACAAAATAACCAAATTAAATTTATAAGAAGCCATATTTAAAATATTTTGTAAGAATATTAAATAAAAATTTTTAGATAAAATCTTTGCTCACTTAGGAAATACTTGTGAGTCCAAATTTTTTATTGAACCTAAACCTGCAGTCTCAAACTAATTATTCAATGAAGTCTCTAGCTAAAGAAAAATATAGTGCCCATACATTTAAATTCTTAAATCTTTAAATAAATCATATAATTAAATATTTTCTTAAAACATTTAAAGCAAATTTTTACTTGACAGCATATTTAAAATATTCCATTAAATAAACAAATAACTGTCTCAGTGTTTGAAGAGTCTAAGTTGTCACTCTTGCAATATAAAGGACTGCCATATAATGATGATATCAGAGTTCGAAACCCAGTCAGATAAACTGAGGGTGATTAATCAAATGGTTTTCCACTATTTCTCCATGTAAATAAGGATATAGGTATTTCCTATTAAACTAAACGTGCCTCGTCCCTTCATATTATCGTAGTTTATACACAAACACATATAATTATCATCATCATAAAAACAGTTTCCGGATTGTGGCAGGTCAGTTAAGTAAGATGGCTCCATCTTCCTCTTTCATTCCACAAAAAGAGTGTGAGTCAGAGGAGGCGAACAGAATCAATTATTTATATTTATATAAATATACATAAATAATATATATTTTTACATGTATATTATTATATATACTTAAATAATTCATATATATATATTTATTATAATCTTATCTATTGAAACATTTATAAATATATGTTCATACATATTTATATAAGTATGGCTTCACACATATAAAGTATATATACACATACACAAAAGTTTATATTATATATATATATATATATATATATATATGCGCAAGTACGAATAGATAGTAAAGTGTGTTAAAGAAATAAAATAAAAAATTAACCATGTGTGTAAGAAAATATTATCCAAACCCTTAAGGTGATGCAGAAAGGAGCACGAGTAATCTTTCAGGTTTTAGAGCATTACATATTTTTTGTCCAAAATTAATTAAATATTTCTCCAGTAGCACCATAGAGTTTAGTTTTCTGCACATTCTGATATCAACAGATCTTGAATATCTGTCAAGGGTGTCCTGTAATTCTGTCAATACTTTTTAAATAAAGAGAAAATGTGTTAACAAAATTACAGGACACCCATGACATATATTCAAGATCTGTTGATATTAGCATGTGCATAAAACTAAACTATATGTTGCTACTGGAGAAATATTTGATTTATTTTGGCAAACAAATTTCAATTCTATAAAAACTGTAAAAACACTTGCGCTCCCTTCTGCTGCCCCTTAAAATAATTAACTAACTACCCTATTTTATTCTACTCCTTAAACTGTAATCAATTCAGTTTGTAGTGAAATATACTATAAAGTAATTATGACTTAAATATAATCAAATTATTACGATAATAGTACGATTTTTGAATCAAATCTAATAATAATTTATGCAATATATTAAAATTACTGCTGCGTTAAGGATATTCCCTAGGAAAGTCAGGTTTTAAGTTTCTGTACTAGTAAATGTTCACTCTCTTTATAGATCCGTTTTAACTCCCACAACACACAATAATGTAGTTACCCGCATAGGTAACCACATGGTCTAAGTCGTCAGTCGCAATAGACTTAGATTTCCTATGACAGGTGATAATATCCCTGTCGGGTTTTCTGGGGAATGGTTTTTTACTAAATATTTTCCCAACTCTCCCTCCACTCAAATGTGGATACAAATCCTCTAAATTAATTTCCTCTTCCCTAACACAATGATTAAGTAAGCGTATAAGCTGAAAAGTTAGTAAGATGTGATACTAAAACGATTAAATGATAATATTGTAGTGCGTGTATTTTTTTTTATTGACTTAGGGAGGGAAACTTTTAAAATGATTTGAAGAAAGCAATTAAACACTATAGCTCAATCAAGCCTTGCATTCCGCGGAAACCACTCGCTAGAAGCCTTAATTTAATTATATCTTCATAAATTATGATCGAACATTCGAATAATTCCATAACTTTCTTATTATTTACTACCCGCCTCGGTGGCGTAGTTGGCTAACTCGCTAGTCGTGTTGAGCTCGACCGCCTAGGACGGGGAGATCGAGGTTCGAATCTCGGTCAGATGAACTGAGGGTGGTTTTTCCTAAATGGTTTTCCACTCTACCTTCACGCAAATGCGGGTTCACTTCCTCTAATTCAACCTTCCCAATTCCTATTCCATTAACGTAACTACTACTTAAAGCGTATAACCCGAACGTGTAGTAAGACGCGGTGCTAAATATTATTATTACTATTTATGAACTGTTATTTATTTATTTAGCACCGCGTCTTACTACCCGTTTTGCTTATACTCTTAAGTACTAATTAAGCTAATGGTTTAGGAATTAGTAAGGTTGAATTTAGAGGAAGGAAACCCAAATTTGTTTGGAAGGAGAGTATAAAACCATTTAGGAAAAACCACCTCCAACTCACCCGACTGAGATTTGAACCTCGATCTCCCCGTCCTCGGCAGTCTGGCTCATGACAAAACCAACGCCTTAGCTAACAACGCCACCGAGGTGGGTTTTATTCACTGTTATGTTGATTATATAGCCATGGATATATAAAAATAATAGTTTTAATGTTAACCTATTTAAAGCGTATGGTAATGTTCTAGAACATATACGTCGACTATTGTTACACAGAAAAATCAATTTTGCACAGGTTACAACAAATCTAATGTTGACTACAAAATTATATTAATCATAACAAAATCATTTTAGAGTCCCCGTCCTTTTTTGTAACCTGTACATAACTTTTGTTTTTATGTAGGTTTTAAATATGTCATACGATTAATTATAGGACTTAAAATACATTTTTTTTTGAAACTCTCAAATTTATTATTTTAAAATTAAAAGTCCTATAATGCGAGTATATAAAAGTAATATATGTAGTACTTTGAAAACCAAATTTGTTTTAATTTTAAATATTTAACTACTTACATTTCTTCCTAAGTTTTGTAGATATATATAGAATGTGAACTATGCTAAGGCAAGATAGTTAGAAAACTAATCTATCTAGGCTATATTCCAAGCATGTATAGATTCACTAGTAACATGCACATTGAAAACCTTCCCCTCTAAGAACTATAAGGTAGTAAAAAAATGTATCTTGCCCATGCATAGAATCAAACCATGTCCCTTTGAAACGGAACAACCAGTTTATTGTGAAATATACATCTATTCACGTTTGTAAACCCTATTTCTAAATCTTTTAAAAAAAAATTGATGTCTATAAATACATATATGTATATATTCTAATCACATCCAGGAGGTCATGAGTTCTTACCCCATGTTGTAAATTCTGCAAGTTTTCTATTCAGATGGAAATGAAAGGAAGTAACCGGTTTTAGAATAGAGAGAGAGGGTGAGATAGACGATCTCGATAAGTATTATTTTTTCCTTTTTTCTGGAGTTGATGACGCTAAGCCAACACGTGTAGAGAGTTACATAGCTGGAGCTCACTGGTGCTAGCTAGTCTTTATACAGAGAAAATGGTTTTTATCGCGTAAAGAAGTGACTTAAATAATTGTGCTAGAAAAAAAATTAAAGAATCTTTAAAAGTATTTCTTATGAATAGTAGGATTTTAATACTGGAAAATTTTTTGATACGAGGGCATTTATTTATATGGCGATTTTAAAAATGTTTTACCATCTACATTTTTAAATATGTATTACATAGTAAACACAGTTTAATGCGCTAGCCTTTAACCTTATGTGAATTGAATAATTTTCTCTCCTTAGTGAATGCTAATGGTTTTCCAAATATGGTGCAGTGTGTTTAATTATTCTGCAGCTCAGTGTAGTGCATTTTATATATTAGCATTTGCTCCTAAATTTACATACACGTTAGAACATTCACAAGTATGCATTTCCGGAAGTCAAAGCTTAAACCACCAAACAAACAATAGAACGCAATACCAAAGCCCTAAAACGTGTGTTGTGTGTTTTTTTTTATTTGAACATCAATGTTTTGAGAAGAACTTTATCTCGCTATTTTTTTTTGGAATTAGAAGCAACATAAATATTGCAAGCATTTATTTCATAAATTGGTTCTCGTGGCCTGATCAATAAAAGTTGGTATGTATCGTTGCGGTGATCGGAGCAGTGGCTGGGCGGTGACGGTGCACGAACCCCGCACCGTTGGAAAAGGGGGAACACGTTTTAGCGATGGCCGACCGATCGTTCGTCCAATTGGAGCCATTGGAGCCAAGTAGGGGTGGAGTTTATCACTCTAGTGGCATGATCGCTTTCAGTTGTTTATAATTATATTATTGTGACGAGTTCGATAGGGATGTGGGGGAAAAAAAAAGAACTTTGACTATTGAATTAATACTATTACAGTTGACATTGTAAAGCATATTATTGTTATTTTCATAATTATTGCTAGTATTAATGTGGGATTAGTATTGCTATCGCCTGATGGTTCATCCACACTGTAATAATAAAAATATGAATAATTGTGAAAATATAATTTAATTGTAGCGTCGGGAAGTTTCTTCTTCAAATTACAAATTGCTTAGGGGAAAAAAAATATATTTATTTTTTTCTATTTTGTAAAATATATTTGTCTGAATAAAACTATTAGAAAATTAATTTTGATAAAAAAAAAGAACAGCTTATTCCAAAATTAAGTACAATTTAACGATATTAAACTATATCTGGGAAGAAAATTAAATGATACCATTTAAATTATAAACGTAATGTAGGCCTACTAAATAAATATTATTTTAATACAATAATATATGTAGGATAAGACCTATATTGATTTGATATTGCAAAAAATTTATTTATCATGCTATATCTTATATTTAAAATAACTTTATAAATAATTAGTCAAACATTGGAAATACAGATTATAGGTGCAAAATCATAAAATTGTTTATGGTAATAATCAAAAAAATTATAAACACCAATTCTATAATTTTACATTTATGGCCATTCCAGGGATTTGTACTTGGAAATTCTAGATAGATAAAAGTCAAATTTCCAAAAGGCTCAGTTGGTGGAAGGTGTTCTACGAGCATCTATAAGAGGGTTGACTAAAAAGGCTTTGAAATAAGTGAATAAATTAAGAATATGTTTTTTTAAAAACAAGATATTTAAGGAATCATAAGCCTAAATGTAAAATAATTTTGAGGCCATCCATATACTGAGACAAGGAAAACAAATTAATGTATTTTGAAAATAATATGAATTAGTACAGCCCTAAATAAGTATATATTATTTGCAATGAACTTTATATATTTAAGGAATATATTTTATTCACTTACATTGAAAATATTTTTAAATATCTATTTTGTAAAATAAGAGTTTACAAAATCATTCAAATATTTAATAATGATAAAATCAATATAAATTAATGTAACTAAGATTTAACTGATGACTTAAATATTTCAATAATGACATATTTGAAGTAATCAATAATTAAATATGATATGCGAGTGTAAGATTGTGAAAGTTGGCCTATCGATTCGAAATTTACTTTTGGTATTGACATTTTGAATTGAATTGATTTAAATAAAATTGTATAGCAGCCAAATTTTAATTTCTTGTTTCAGCTGAAATCATAAGAATTTAGAATATATATATATATAATCTGAATGTTTTAATAAATATTAAAGGTACGTATTATTCAATAAATTATTTAATGTCATCTCAGATTTGCTTAAAAGACATTTTTTAAATGATTAAAAAACTCGACCATCAGTAAATCTATTCATAAGATTTTGGAAATTCAAGTTAAATGAAATGATTGTCTTTTGTATATTTGAAAGGCGTGATTCAAAAAAATTAAATTTAAATTTTGAAGAAGGGATAATATTTTTTTTATAATGTTTAAAAACTTTCTTCTGTAATTTAAATTTGTCTATACAAAGTATTAAGCTTTACTATTTAGTTGTTATCTTCAAAATAAAAACATGTCACAATAATTTGATCCTTAATTAATGGCCTTGTGAGGCATAGTTTATATAAAGTGTAACAGAATTTGAGTAGAAGAAGAGTGGGAAAATATTTATGAAAGACTGCTCTCATCATAACTATCTGGGACGCTAACCCCGACCTCCCATCACCACCAAGGCTACGTTTCCACTAATTCAACTGTGATATTGTTTATGATTTCTAGAAATACCAAATAGTTACACCTTTAGGTTATTCGTGCCCAAACAAAGATCATTAGGACCTATATTCTGCGATCAAATAGTATCTTAGAGATTATTCCGCAGACAGGACCGAAGAGTGTCTTTAATTTGCAATTTTTACTTTCTCTCGACGTTTCGAAGAGAGAGTACGGTGATCGTCAAATATCTGACTCGAGATTTTGATTTTAATGTCGACGTTTCATGATTCCTTGAAACCCAAAAATTTGTTTTTGAAATGCCATCTGTATGTCTGTCTGTATGAACCTCGGGCTAGAGCCAAAACGATCTTGCCAATTTGGCCAAAACTTGATATCTGGGGTTTTAGTAAGATCCCCTGAAGGGTTTTTGGAATTATATTTCTAACCTTTAATTTAAAAGTAGTTTACTTAGAATAAAAATAGAAAAAAAAATGTTTGCTTGAAATACAACATAGCTATTTTTTATTAAATTGTATATCGAGATATTGATTGTAATTTTAAACAAGATATCTGTTCTCATTTTCATTTTCTCGTGAAAATGACTTTGTAAGGTACTTTGGATGGGGAAATTTTCAAATTTGTCTCGTTTCTCCACAACTATTTGAGATACAAAATAACCTATTGTTGTAAAATTGTAGTACTATTAAAGATGTCCATATTTGATATGAAACTTATTTTAATAAAACCAATAGTTTCTAAACTATAAGAAATAATATATACTTTTTTTTTTAACTCGGGTCTTTGAAAATGAAATTGTTTCTAATGCTCTATGTTGGACCAGGCTATTTATCATTTCTCAATTTTTCTGTAACAGTATTCCTAGTTTCTAATGCCATAGATTAAGTAAGTAGCAGTGCACATTATTGTATTTACTATTTAGTGTAGTGTTACTACAACAACGTCTGGACCTATACTTCGTTTCATAAATCTTACGTGTTTTTAGTAAAGGTTTATTTTAAGACAAAAGCAGGAGAAAGCCAGTGCAATGCACCGTACCATTTATTTTACTTTTAAATGTGTGTTTTTTTTCTTAGAACTAACATAATTATAATTGTAGAAATTGTTAAAGGAACTGCAAAGTGATACTACTTAAAAATCATGTTACATTTGTTTCACACCACCATTTAGCTAGCCACTTTTTGGAACATAATATTTAACCATAATTGCTTGGTTAAAGACGAGATATTCTGACATTTTTCAAGTTTTTATCCAAGTATATACACATTTGGATACACTACAAGACAAATTTTTAATTAAGTAACTAGTTTAGCGTATAAATATATTGTTATATTAATAATTTATAGAAAATATTTTAATTTTAAATATATGTTTATGTTTCATCCTTCATTAGTTTTGTAATCGGCCATTAATATAGTAGAGATATTCCATTCTTTCATGAGAATTAAATTAATAACATAGTATCTTGAAGCATTACATTATTGAAACAACTAAATGAGAAGTTATATAACACAATAATTTTAAAGAATAAAATATATAGTGTATCCTATATTTTATAGCTATACTTGAAATGCAAGCATATAGTTTGAAACAATGTTATGATTTAACTAACTAAATAATTAAAAAAATATATCTATTTTATCTATTTTGTTTGAAAATATTTCAACTGAAAAACCATTTAAATGAAATAAATAAATATTAATAAAATCTTAAATCATGGCATTATCAAATCATGGTTAAAATAACACTAAAATTATTCAAAGTTAAATAATCATAAAAAACTAAAACTAAATCAAATAACCAATAAATATCCAAAGTATAACTTTCAGATACACTGAACGTATTTTATTATAACTTTAATTTACGAAGAAAAATGGTATCTACCAAAAATATTTGTTGTAAAATTACACTTTATTACCAATAAAAGCTAAAACAGCTATTTAGTTAATTTTTAATATTATTTGGTGACACATAGTTGATTATTTAATATTTTAAATCTAATGTGTCAAATAGTCAATAATAAAAAGCATTACATTTAAGTTAACCTGAAAAATAAATTTAATGAGATTGGTGTTAGCCCTAAAATAAGAATCATTCTTAAACATTGGGATGTAAAATAGACTAAAAGTACATTACATTAAAATATATAGCTTTATTCTATATTAAATTTTGGACTTTCTTTTACCGTGCTTAAATTGATTGAAATTTTAGAGTAAAATATCAAACTACTTTACGTGGTATATTTAATTTTATCTCTCTTGTGTTTTATTATATTTGAGTTAAACTTTAGTTTGGATATTAGAAAAACTAAATTCACATAAAAATAATTCAAATACTTATAATAGGTGAGAAGTATAGAAAATAAGATAATTATATTTTACCACTCTGTTTGGGCAAAAAAAAAGACAAACAATTAATGTTATTTTGACGATTCCATTCGTTGACCTTGGTGATCTTGGGGGTAAAATGTTTACCTCAGGACCCGATGTTCATGGGTTCAAAACCAGTTGGGGTCAACGAATTTGTCTTGAGCGTAAAACTATCCGTATCACAGCTACCTTTGGAGGGGAAGTAAAGCCTTCAGTCCCGTGCCGATTGTGGTATGTAAGATAACCCAGGAGGGTTTGCGAAAATAACTTTCTCGGCAAAGTTTGTAGGGCCGTTCTGTCTCACTTATAGAACTTCGAACAAGCTGATATAGTAATTTATTCACGGTTAATACCTCAAATCTATTAAATAAAACGTTTTCATTCAAAATAAATGACAAGAATTGTAAAAATTCTATACCCTATCATGACCACCTTCCTTATAGCTAGGGAACGAGCCAAAATTTTAGATTCACATAGTTGTAATAATAATAATATTTAGCACCGCGTCTTACTACCCGTTCGGGTTATACGCTCACATAGTTGTAATGCATACTATAATCAGTTGGGCGAATCCCAAAATCATAAATATTAACACATACATATAAAAGTCATTGTTTTATCAACTTGAAAATTTGTTGAATTATATTGATGTACTGTATATATAAAAATACGGGGGGAAAAGTTTCTTACATATATTATTATTATTATTATTATTATTATTAGCACCGCGTCTTACTACCCGTTCGGGTTATACGCAATTACGCAAATGTGTAATGGTAGGGTGATTGTGAGATGAAATGGAGGACCTACAGTTTAACGTGGAATCCGAACCACGGTGGAGGCCTGGCATTCCTCACATACACACGATGTCTTGTCAGAGGTGAAGGAAGGGTTTGGCAATCAGATAAATCTGTGCCGGGACCGAGGATTGAACCCCGGCCACCAGCATAGAGGTCTGACACCTTACCCCTAGACCGCCAGGTCACC